>JAPYZL010171584.1:0-57185 GCA_030522825.1 Platygaster orseoliae
ACAACAACAACAACAACAACAACAACAACAACAACAACAACAACAACAACAACAACAACAACAACAACAACAACAACAACAACAACAATAACAACAACATAACGTTCTACGGTTTGCAAAACAGTCTATATGAAGTTAAAAAAATCTTCACTGTAGTTAGCGGGAATGATTCAAAAAAATTCATAACAATATTTTTTACCCCTTGCATTAGCTAGTCAATTTATTGACGACTCCAGAGTGTGCCATGAGGAGGCTGCAACGGTGAGATTCAACACTCCATTTTTGAAATTTTTTTTGTTTTTATTTTTTATTTTTGTTTTTGTTTTTTTGCTGCTTCATTTTTTTTGTTGTTTTAATTTTTTTTAATTATTAATTTATTTATTTGTATTAATTTATTTAATTAATTAATTAATTAATTTTATTAATTTTATTTATTTATTTTTATTAATTTTATTTATTATTATTTTATTTATTTATTTATTAATTTTTTTAATTTAATTTGTTTTAATTTTTTAAATTTCTTTTTCTGTTGTTTTTTAAACAATTTTTTTGTTGTATTTATTATTTAATTTGTTTGTTTGTTTTTTTTTCCGTTTTCAAATATATAAAAATACCTATCATATGTATGCATATGTATATTAAGGTGGTCCTTATTTGGGCAAAGTTAGAAAATGATACGGGACCGGCTGGAAAATTAATCAAGGTATTAACAAAAATTTTTCTCACAATTTGAGCTAATTCGGACTTTGTTAACACGTGCTTCTAGAACAGTGATTTTTTAAATGGGAAATACATATAATGTATCATCCAAAACAGGACAAATTTTTTATAGCCCACATAAATTAGTTTAAAAAATTGAACCTTTGTTTTTATTGTTGTACATGATATTAGATTTTAACTGTAATTTTTCTAGATAATTCCGAAAATTCTTTCCCTTTTTTCAAGCCGAGTGAATATGATGGTATATGATGATATAATATGATGGAATATGATGATGGAAAGAATTTTCGGAATCGTCTAAAAAAATAACGGTTAATATCTGATATCACGTATAACAATAAAAGCAAAGGTTCAATTTTTTAAACTGATTCATGTGGGCTATAAAAAATGTTTTCTGTTTTGGATGATACATTACATATATTTCCCATTTAAAAAATCACTGTTCTAGAGGTACGTGTTAATATAGTCCGAATTAGCTCAAATTTTGAGAAAATTTTTTTTTAATACTTTAATCAATTTTCCGGCCGATTCCGTATCATTTTCCAACTTTGCTTAAATAAGGACCACCCTAATGTATATGTATGTTTACTAATTTTCATATGTATGTTTCAATATGGCGTCCGCCATATTGGCACCGCCATTTCGAATAATCAAGTTTTGAGTTCAGATTCGTCATCAGCGACCTCAAAAACCCCTAAATACTAATTTTCATCAAAATCAAATAAAAATTTTTATTTACGTCCGCCATATTGGCAACGCCATTTTGAATTTCGAAATTTTGACTTCAAATTCGGATTCAGCGCACCCAAAAACCTCCGAGTAAGGCTCATTTTCTTAATAGGAGCTGGTAGAGTAGGGAAAAACAAGTTGACGCAATATTGCGTCAATGCCAACGAAGGGGTTAATATTCGAAAATTGTGTTGTGATATTATTTTTTGAGAAATTCGTAAAACTTTTATGAATAGATCATAATATTTTAGGAATAAACATATGAATTCAGTGACATTCAAGAAAATTCGTGGCATCATATGAAATCTTTGAAAAAATTCGAAAAAAAAAAACTACAAATTTGTATTATAGATACTATTTTCGAAAGAATCAATTTATTTAACGAAAACCATTGAAATAAATCAAGCCTCGGATTTTTTGAATTTACAAAATTCAGATTTTGGTTTTCATTTTTAATACATGACTTTTAATACTGGAGTATGTAATTTTAAAAATAATTACAGAAATTCAGAAATATACTAATCAATTTGAAAATTCATATAAAATCCAAAAAAAATTTGAGAAATAAAAGAAATTCACCAGAAATTTCTATAGCAGATACTGTTTTTCGTATAATTTATTTAAGTAACCAAAATCATTGAAATTCACTATACGATAAGGCACTTTTAAATAGTCACACTAATTTTATATTCATTCAATTTATTTGAAATTAATAATTTTTTTGATAATTATAATAATTAAATAATAATTTATATTAATTTATATAATAATAATCTCCAGTACAAAATATTATATAAATTGTAATTTTATAAATTATTGCAATGAAATTACAGATCTCTTCTGTTATTTACATTTTTTTATTATTTATGAAATCTTGAAGGTATTTCAGTATTTTCATAGATTTATAGTACTTTTAAAGATTGCTGAATATGTTTTCACACGAAAAAAAAAAGATTTGCTCAATCATCAAAAAATGTCCTGTTTCAACACAACTTGGCTGAACCAATTTTTTCTGGATTAGTAGCCTATTTTTTTGTTGCCTCAATAAATCTGCTTTGTTAGTAGAGCACCATTTCCAAGTAATAAAACTTGTTGCATAATAATTTTTCTCTTGCAACCAAAAAATCAGACAGTGCTGCAAAAACATTCGTTCTTTCAAGTTCTGTTAAAATAATGTTCGTAAAGTTTACAACGTTGACGAATCACAGGAAATTTTTTTCTGAGATTTATCATAAGTAATGTAAAACCTTGAAAAAACAAATTCGACGAAGCCCCTAACAAGAAATTTTCTTATCATGTTTCTATTTCTACCCTAGTGAATTCGATTCTTATAAGAAATAGCAAATTCTTATAACAATCAGAAATTTTGTATACTAATTATATTTTTTAAAAGGTCTGCCTAAAAAAATTCTTATACGAAATTATTTTCTTATGAATTGACCATATAAAACCTTATAAGCAATTTTAAATTTTTTATATGAAAATATTTGAGTCTCGTACATTTTTTATGAACTCGAATTTTAATGAAGAAAATTTTTGTTTAAAAACGTTTACAGGAAAGAATATTTTATAAGAAAAGTTTTTATTACAAGAATCTTCAAAATTTGACCTTTTTTTAAAACGACTAAATTCATCGTCGATGATTTACTGAATTTTTTTTAATGACGATTTTTAGGGGCTTTGCTGAATTCACTGTTTTGAGGTTCGAAACCATTGATGATAAATCCCACAAAAAAATTTATAAATTCTGTCAACATTCAAAACAGTATATTTTTTCACCGATACACCAAATTCCTTTTCACCATGTAACATTCCAACCAACTCAACCAAGTTATTCAAACAAGCTTAACTCAAAAAAAAAAAAAAAAACGAAAAATCACGGCACCACTTTCAATGATTCAAACCCTGCACATTAAGGTGCGCCTTTAGCGGCCCGGGCGCCCTTGCCCCGCGCTCATTTATAATTCACTCGTCAAATACAGCGCGAGGGAGCGAGACGCAAAACACCCCTCCTCCTTCCTCTCACCCCAACCCCCTCTTACCAACCGTCTTTCTTTCCATTTCCGGCGAAGCAGTTTGCGTAGGCGGACACGGGATTTTTAATTCCCGACCGGTGGCCTCAATAATGCAGGATTCCTTTGCTCGTCAAGGAGCGCGGGCAAAATCCAAACCCATGGGCAAACAAAAAGGACACGAGCCCAAGGGGAGGGGGGGGGGGCTCTGAATAATGCGCCCTAATAATCGCAGCCATTACGGGCGGTTAATGCCCGGCCCTTCCACCCCTGTTTTTCCAGGCCCCCCCTCCCCCCTCTTCCCCCTTATCGTAGAAGAGGGTCGAAGAAAAAGAGCAAGGGCGCGAGGAGATACGAGTAACGAGGCGTCCTTTAATTTCTTTAATCCGACCGAAACGCTCTCTTCCTATCGCATTCCCCCTGTCAGCCCCTTCGTGACAAGGGCCCCCCCGCGGAAACTTTGCACAAGTCACGGGCTCTCTCGCTTAACGAGGGGCGCGCGTCTTGTTTATGGCAAATTGGAAAAGGAAATTGCAAGGTTTCCGCGCTTCTTTCGAAGCTTCACCGACGTGGAACTTTTTTTCTACTTTTTCACATCGGCGCCGACCATGTTTATGGACGAAGCCCTCGCGGGGATCAACCGCTTTTTTTGGAAATTCTTTTTTTTCCACTTTTTTCCTGGCATTTCGCGGATGAGAAGGATATCGCTGATAGATATAGAGGATCTTTAGTGTGAGGGGGGGTTCGGGGGGCGGAGAGCAGTTGGCTGTAAGCGGCTTTGGTTTCCATGGCAGTAAGCCCTCATTACTGCATTACGGGCAGCCCCTAACTATCACTTGTACGCTACGGTTTGCGCTGGAATTTTTTTTTTTTTCGTTCTTTCGATATGTGTGGGGGAGGGGGGGTGGAGAGGGGAGGGGGATTGGACGATTCGATAGTGATGAAGAGCGGGAGAGGGGTGTGGGGTGTAGGAAGTTGGAGGGGTTTTTTGGATGGTTGGTTGGGTTTTGGAGTGAGGCCTTGAACTTGAAGGGGTTTCAGGTAAATATTGTTTTAAAAAAAAATATTGACAAGTGGAGCAGGATTTTTATCTGGAGCATTGTTGAGAGATTTTTGTTTTTTGAAGATTTTTTACTGTGATGATGGTTTTAGAGTTTTGGGGTTTTAGAATGGAATATATGATAATTTGGATTTTTGTTTAAATTGAAAATCATGATATTTAGAATTTTTCAGAGTTTGTAGTCAAGTGAAAAATTATGAAATAAGGTTTGTTACTGTATTATAGTTTTTATCTTTTAATGTGCCATGGAAATTTATATAAATTTGAAATGTGAGTCAGATTTATACATAGTAATTTAGGACTTTTTTTTATGAGATAATAATATATGTATATTGAAAATTATAGTTTTATTTGTGATACATCATATGTATCATTTAAAAAATTTTTGTCTATAACAAACATAAAAATCAAATCACGGTGAAATTTTTACGATCATGAGTTTTTCGTGATAAAGAGAAAATTAACTGAATGACAAATTATTATTGGTAGGATACAAGAAATTTAAGATCGTTTCAGATAATTTAATATTTTCTAACAGTTCCAATATTTTTTATGAGATGTTTTAATAAATTGATTTATCTGAATTTTCAATATCGATTTTGACATATTTTTGGAATGTCTATAGTACAACACTGAAGCATTGCAGAATTCTAACGTCATAACGACAATTATTTAACTGCAAAAAAACATATTGCGAATATATTATTTTTTGATCTCTTCCTATATTAAAATAATACTTTTATAAAAAAAAAATTATAAATATTGTTTTAAGAAAATTATTACATTATTTCATAAAATATATTCAGTTATAATAATCATCCATTTTGATAAAAAGACATTTTCTGTACGAAAGGTTTATGTCATGTAATTATTATGTATGTAATTGAAATACGTTTGTATTCGAGTAATAAAAAAAATGTATGAAAATCCAATTTTTGTGAAATATCAATGGGTTCAAATATCAATTAGAAAACTAATATAATATAAATGTAGTTTCCTGACGAGGGCCAAATAAAAGTCTGAAAGCTTGAAAACAATAAACAAAAAATTAGTTTTCTATTTTTTTTCGCTCAGAAAGGTATAAAAATCATGAAAATTATAAAGACTTGTTTTATTGTCACAATTGATTGAGGATTTCTGGAAAAATCTGGAAAAAAAATTCCGGAAAATTAAATGATTCTCTAATTAATGAAAATGTATGTAAGCAGTAAAATTTTTTGTAAGATCATAATGAATATGAGTATTATTGAAATAACTGTTTTAATGTAAATGTAGTTTCCTGATAAAGGCCAAATAAAAGGCCAAAAACTTATAAATAAGAAACAAAAAATATACTTTTCATTCTTTTTGGCTCCAGAAGATAAAAAAATCACGAAAATAACTATTAAGTAAATAAAATCATTAAATTCCTAATAAAAAATTATTTTTATTTATTTTTATTATTTATATTCAAATTTTGAAGACTGATATAACTGTCACTATTGAAGATTTTGAAAAAATTGGCTGTGGGACATTAATTTATTCTCCAATCCATGAAAATTTATGTAAAAACAGTAAAATTTATAGTGAGATATAGTTGGACTTGAATAATAAATGAAAAATTATTTCAATGTAAATGTATCTTCCTGATGAGGCTCAAACGTAATTCCAAAAGTTTGAAAACAAGAAACAAAAAATGATCTTATCATTTTTCCGCTCTAAATGATCGAAAAATCATGAATATAATGAAGAATTATATTATAATTGCAATTGAGAATTTTGAGGAAATTCACTCTGAGAAATTCAGATATTTTATAATTTATGAAAATTTATATGACTAATGAAATTTCTTGTGAGATAATCGTGGATTTGAATATTAATTATAAAATTATTTAGATATAAATGTTAAAATGTAGTTTCCTGCTGAGGGCCCGAAAAAAGGCTCAAAGCTTGAAAAAGAAAAAAAGTGGATTTTGAATTTTTATTGCTCGAACAGATCGAATAATCATTAAAATCATGAAAACTGATTCCATAAATAATTGTAATAAGTGGAACAATAACTCCAATTAGGGATTTTTAAGAAATTGGCTCTGAGATATTGAATTATTCTTTAACCTTTGAAAATTCATATAAGTAGTAAAATTTGTTGTGAGATATTCATGAATTTGAATAATAATAAGAAAACTATTCTTATCTAAATACAGTTTCGCGATAAAGGCTCAATAAAATTCCAAAAACTTCAAAACAAGAAACAAAAAAATACTTTTTCATTTTTTTTCCTTCCAAAAGATCGACAAATCATGGAAATGATAAATTCCATCATTCCAATCAAGGCTTGAAGTAACTAAATGATCCTTCAATTCATCAAAAAAAAAAAGAACATTTCAAGACCCCCGCATATTTCATCCCTTAAACATCCTCTATCATACCTACAAACTCCCCCCCCCTCCCCAACGCACTTCGCCGACTTATACATTATTGCAGGATTAAATGCATCGCGAAGTTCTGCCGTATATGAAACGCGGGCCGTAATTCTGAGAAATGTTTCTTCGGTTGAAGGGAGGACGCGAAATGAATATGCGTTGAAACGTAGGGTATTATCATCGCCACGCAGGTGCGTATATCACGGACTGCACCCCTTTCGCTTCCGACGAGGATTAACGTCAACCTCCGGGGTCCAGGAGTCACAGACGCGGCGAGCTCGGGACGGCGTTAGCTCGGGTGACGCGCGAGAAGGGGCGATATCGCATAAATATCGGTGTTACCTATGTTTTATGACGCCGGAACTTTTGAAAAAGCAGCTACGTATCGACAACTAGATCCTGACCGATGATCCACGCGGGTTCTTACGCGCACGCGGATCAACTCGGACATCAATTCCGCCCGGGACGTCAGCTTGGCTGATGATTTTTACTGTCTGTGAACTTCTCGATGGGTTGTCGGTTATATGAAAAACATCCGGTTCGCAGGATTTTCATGCGAGGCTTTTCGCGTTCTGGGGAGAACGATTTTATGCGGATTAATGGAGGATGAGAAATGTTGAATCTGGGAATTGGGAATGGGAATTGTATTTTTGGGGTTTATGAATTGTTTGATAGTGATCGATGAGATGAGACTGGAATAGAATCTAAGGATTAGATTAAGAACAATCGAAATTTAATGTTTCATTATTTATTTTGAATTTAGGTCGAATTATTTATTGGTTCACGTAAAAATAAAAAATATGAATAATGCGCATTAAAATCAATGAAAATACAAACAGTAACTAAATAATGCGTTGGCTTATGAATTAAAATAAGAATAAAAAAATGAAAATCGATGAAAATGATGAAAAATGTATCAAATATAAAGAGAATTACGATTTTTTAATATTTCTAACTCGAAAATAATAGGAATCTTGGCTTCGGAAGATTTATCGTTGAAATATTCGGCTAGAGTAACGTAGAGAAAATAAATTTGAGAAATGGTTTTGAACCATTGGTGAATTAAAAAAAAACTACAAATGAAAAATTATGAATAATGAACATCTAAATTGATTATATACAAACAATGGTAAAATAATATGTTCGCTCATTAATAATGGTTCTTAAGAATGAACGACTTTATTAAAATTATAATGAATATATTGAAAATAGGTGAAAATGATAAAAAATGTATAAAATTTTGATAGAATTTAGGTGTTCTAATATTTCTAACTCGAAAATAATAGGAATTCTGGCTTGGAAAGAATTATCGTTAAAAATATTCGGCTAGTGTAACGTAAAGAAAATGTATGTGGAAAATTGTTTTAACCCACTTATGCATTAAAAAAGAAATTAAAAAAAGAATGAATAATGAACATTTAAATCAATGAAAATATAAATAATAATAAAAAAAACACGTTGGCTTATTAATAATGATTCTCAAAAATGAAGGAATTAATTGAAATAAGTATCAAAATAATGAAAATCAGTAAAAATTATCAAAAATGTATGAAATTTGAATAGAATTTGATTTTTTATTATTTCTAATTCGAAAATTAGTGATCCTGGCTTTGAAAGAATTATCGTTAAACATATTCGGCTAGAGTAACGTAAAGAAAATTAACTTGAGAAATTGTTTAAGCCCACTGATGAATTAAAAAAAAAAATAAAATTTTTGAAATTGTTGAAAATGTAATAAATAAGTATAAGGCTTTAACGAAATAATGTTTTGACTGAATAACAATGATTTTTTAAAATAAAGTAACCAATAGAAACTAGAATAAATCTATTAATTGATACATTTTGTCGACTGTTTTTCGTTGCGAATTTTCAAAACGGTAAAAATATTCATAAATCATAAAATTTTCTAGTTCAGAGCATTTTCCAACTATTTATAATTTATGAATTTTGCGAAAGTGCTAGCGTTTGAAAAATTTTCTGAATGTGACGAAACTTCAGAATTTTTGTAATCATTGAAGATTGTAAATAATATTTATGAAAACGAGTGTTTTTTCATAAGATTTAAATTCTTACAGTTTCCGAAATTCTCGACATTTTTCGAATTTTACCGTAATTTTCGGAATAACTGAAAATTTCAAAATTAAATTCTCGAAATTTTATTAACAATATTTCCGAGTTTGAAAATACTTATCAATGAATTGATCAAAAACTATTTTTTGTTAAAAATTTTCAGAACGCTAGAAATTTCCATAAATATTAACATTTTTGAATAATTGATAATTTATGAATATTGCGAAAGTGCTATCGTTTGCGAAATGTTCTAAACGTGACGGAATTCATGAATTTTAGTAATTATATTTTGAATATTATGAATATCATTCATAAAAATTAGTAAATTTTTAAGATATTGAAGTTCTTCTAATCTCCGAAAATTTCGACATTTTTCAAACTTTGACAGAATGTTCGGGATATATAAAATTTTCAATATAAAATTGTTGGGATCGTCGGAACATCTTTATTTTGATCATTTTTAAATGTTATCATACCATTGAGTAAATTTAGTCGACTTTTTTCATTGCAAATTTTTAGAACCCTTAAAATTTTCATAAATTAAAAATTTTCCAGCTCGGAGCATTTTTCAACTATTGATAAATAATTATTTATAAATTTTTTAAAGTCCTTTCGTTTGCAAAATGTTCTGAATATTACGTAAATTCTGAATTTTAAAAATCATTCAAGATTATGAATGATATTCATAAAAATGAGTAAATTTTTACAATATTGAAATTCTTGCAATCCTCGAAATTTTCAAATACCTGAAAAACTTTGGAATTTACCTTATCGATTACATTCACACAATTTTGAAAATTGCTTAAACATCAGAATTCCACAAAATAAACTAAATTTTTTCTTAGTACTTCACGGGGTTCCTAGAGTGGGAAAATTTATGAAATTATGAAGGAATAATAAAAACTGCTACAGTGTTCAAAATACCGTAAATTTTGAAATTTCTAAGTTAAAGAAAACTAGGTTATTTTTTGATTCTCCGGCTCATACATGATTTAATTGTTAAATTGTTCATTTTATTGTTAAAAATTTCATATATTTGGTTTAGTCCTTATATTTTGTATATTGAGAAAAAAATTATTATTCTTATTATTAATTCGAATAATATATATGTTATATTAAAATTATTTCATAACATAATCTTCACTCGTTATTCATCCATTTTGTAAATAAATAAATAATGATGCGTTGGCATAAAAATACTTAATTTTCTGATTTCACTTTGATTGTGCAATGAAAGACATATCATACATCAGACAATAAAATCCTTACAATGGGAACATGCAAAGATGTTGAAATGACTTATACATCCTGCCATCGTAGACATGAATGACAAAAAACTCTGTCAATAATTCTTCATTTTGCTACAACCCACAATGTTCAGCGACCAGAATTGATAGATTCACCTCAAGGTGTCTTCGAGAATGTCGCAAAGCCGAGAAAACGTGTTTGGCTGGCACGCGATGGAATATACCTGGCATCACCCTACAGCCATTCGAGGTAGTCAAAACGTCAGAATCTTAAAACACGACAAACACTCTGAAATAACGATCCGAGAGAGAGGGAGAGTCACCCTCGCGCTCGCTGGCAAACAGGGGAGTTTTTAACACTGCATGATCCTTAAGTAAACTCGTGCCGCACACCAGGCGCTTTTCATATCTTTCCCGTGAGTGTACGCAAACTCTTCGCAAAGCCTTTGTCACGGGAAAGAAAAAATGAAAAAATAAAAAAACGTCGACTTGCCAAAATGAGGCGTCACGATCGCGCGTTTCTACCTCGCTAATTACGTTTTTTCTCGGCGCGAAATGAGTCGCTTTTGATTTGGCCCTGGGTGAAAAGAGAATCGCAATTTCGCGAGACATAGGTGATTGTACATAATATAGCTCGGGACAACGAGGGGAATCGTTCTTCCAGCGTGTTACACATAATGCCTCATAAACGCCCCCAAAATGCCTGCCATCACCCCTGATTCGAGATGCCGCAGTTACCCCTCGGCTCTGACACCACCGCGGCAATAAACTTTGGCCTCTTTACAACGTTTCATGACGAATCTCGTGCTATGTGCGTGCTACACATTTATAGTTTGCGCTGCTGTTTCGTGTTTTTACTTTTACAAGATTTGCTTACATCTGTCAAACTTGTGAATTTCTCGGTTGGGAAAGAGTGTATTTCTTCACTAGTGTGGAAAAGGTTTTTTTAACGAGAGTTGTAATCGGATGAGTTAAAAAAACTGTTCCACACTACACCGTTGAAAACTTTTATCTTAAATGTAAGAAAAACTGTATAACGCCCATTACACTTACCCTGTATTAATAATGCATTTAAAGTATACAAAATATATTTACGATTATACAACTTTAATATACAGGTGTCTTAAATTTAATACATCATGTGTGTTTGAAATTGTATTTGAAATAAATACATATTTACATTTAACCTGTAACATCAATTTAGATCATAATTGTGAGTTGAATTTAATACATTGATGTATTAGAATCATACAAAAATATTTGAATTATATTTGCTTCCATGAAGTTTAACTAAGACAAATTTTAAATGCTATGTATGAAAAATTTATAAAAATTAAGTAGGTGTCTCAAGGTAACACACATTTAATAGATGAGTACTTTATTCATGTTTCAAATACGTAGTTTATAAAATTTCAGGTACATTTTAATTCATTAATTAGGAAACGTGTATTAAACTTAAGTAGGTGTCTCTAAATTATACATTTTTCAAACATGTTTACCTAACGTACGTTTCAAATATCTGGCTTACGAAATATCAAGTACATTTTAATACATTTTGAATAGAAAGTGTATGAAATTTAAGAAAATTCTTAACATTGTAGTCAAGGACTATACTTTATTCAACAATGTGTGGAAATGCTAATTTTGTATTGCCCGAGTGTGTGGAAAAGTGGCTTTTTCCACACGGCGTTGAATAATAGCATATTTTTTCACTAGTGTCGAAAAGCTTTTTTAACGAATCTGAGAGTTGAAACTACACGAGTTACAAAAATTGTTCCACACTAGTTAAGGACTGTATTTTATTCAAGAATTTATGGAAATGCCAGTTTTGCATCGCTTGAGTGTGTGGAATAGTATATTATTGTGAGTCTCCACAATGCCTGGCTGGACGAAACGATTACAGCCCTCGGCTTCGACTCGGGCTGCAACCCTTCGTTTCGTCCAGCCAGGCATTGTTAAAACTCGCAATACGATATTTTATTTGTAGTTTTCGAATAATTCACGTCCAAATATCCAATTATTCGTAAATTTCAAATAAAAGTAGCTTTTTCCACGCGGCTATGAATAAAAGTATTTCTTGCTTAAGCTATTTCAGAATCGTATCTTCTTGTTTGCGATCGGTAAGGATAACGTCATTTTTACATTTAGAAAAAGTTAATTTTCGTAAGCTTGTAATTTTTGTAAGTGAAACAAGATGACAAATTTGCAATGATATTGTACAATCTGCAATATTCCTGCAAAACTCACAATTTTTCAGTACTTTTTATTCTTTTTATTCAAACTTCCAAAATTTAGACTTCGAAAACAAAAAAATAGTAACACATTATAGTTATACATCATAATAGTTGAAAATTTTTACAAAATGAAATATATGAAGTATGTAACAATGAAAAACAAAATAATATTTCACTATACTTTTATTGTACTTTTTTTAAAATCATATTGTAATATGATCAGTATATTCGAAAAAAGTGGAAAATATATTGTAGGTCTGTCAATATATGAATTTTAACGAGAAATTTACCTACTTGTTGAATATATTTTCTTAGCTTATGAAATATTTTACAAGAAGTGAAAAACACAAATTGTAAAAAGTTAAATACTTTATTTGATATCAACATTGAAAACTGTTTACTAATATAGTAAAAATTTCAATTTATATAAAAGTGTATATACAATCCGTATTCTGAAGATTGAAAATTTTCCGAAATCATCTAGTAAGAATTTGAGATTTTATTCCGAATTTTAAAACTTATTTATCATTATTTTTTTAGTAGTGTGAAATTATTCGTCAATCACTGAATTTATTTTTAGATTTTATTTAGAATTTCAGAAATTATTTATCAATATTTTTTTTAGTAGTGTGAAATTCTTCATCAATCACTGAATTTATTTTGAGATTTTATTAAGAATTTTAGAACTTGTCGATTATTATTTTTTAGTAGTGTGACATTATTCGCCAATCACTGAATTTATTTTTAAATTATATTTAGTATTTTAGAACTTATTTTTCTTTATTTTTTTAGTAGTGTGAAATTATTTGTCAATCACTGAATTTATTTTGAGATTTTATTCCAAATTTTAGAATTTATTTATCATTTTTTTTAGTAGTGTGAAATTATTTGTCAATCACTGTAATTTATTTTGAAATTTCACTTCGAATTTTAGAACTAACAATTTTACAACTTTACTGTGAAATTACTGTTATTATGTTTTAATTTACTATATATTTATTAAATTACTATAAATTATAAACTTTTATCATAAAATATCGTAAAATGTAAATCAAAATGACAAAGTTTACAATGATATTGTACAAACTGCGATTTTCCAGTATTTTTTTTCAGCGTAGTTGAATTCAAACTGGTAAAATTCACACTTCAAAAGCAGGACCAACACATGCAAAAACCCTTGATATTTTGTTGAAATAAACTCATCATTATTTTTTTGCAGTAATTTGCTCAAACAATCGTTCACAATCCTACAAACAATCGACGCGCTCGACATTCACGCGACTTTATTGCTTTTTTTTCGAACCACCCTGCTAATCGAAGTGCCAGGAGCGGGGGGGGGGAGGTACTCGTAACGAGGAGTGTTGAATTAACATTCGTAATAAAAAGTACGAATTCCAGGAAGACGAGGCCGCGAAGGCGAAAAATCGTGTTTAATCGGTAGAAAAGCTTTCGGGGCGAAGCAACGAACCATCCTGGAATCGTTACCTCCCCTTCCCCTTTCCTAACTTTTTTTCGCGAGCCCTTTGTTCGTACTTGGGGTGCGTCTTTTTTTTAATTTTTAATTGGAAAAAGAGGTCGCGAATCACGAGTGGTCGGGGGAAAGTCAAAGAATTCGGTTGGTTTGAGGATGGGGCGAGGAATTCGACTTTTTGCCGCGTTCGACTGGAAAACGTTGTTATCGTCCATTACGGTGATTGCTTTACGGTGATTGCTTGATCAACGGGATGTTACGTTTTTCCGCGTTTGCCCGTTTCTTGGCTTGTTTTGCCGGAGGCCTAAGAAAACGCACGTCGACCCTTTTCAAAGCTGACGGCCTTTTTCGTCGGTTATTAAATCATTTCCTTGTGGGAGTCAGGGGAATTGAAGATTAACGTTGTTGCTGTCTGTAAGAAAATCTGACAATTCAGGAACTAGGTTTTTCTATTTTTAATTAATTAGTTATGGCTCATTTCGATATTTTTTGTATGTTTTTTGTTTTGTTAGAGATTTATACGTATTTAATTCATCAAGATGGTTATATTCATTACACAACTGCAAAAAAAAACATTATTCGTTCATACACATCAAACAACGACTTTTCACAACATCGCTCGTCCTTTGGCGTTATTCCCAGTTCCGTGGAATATTCCGCTCTCGGTAACCGTGGTAAGCCCATTAAATGTCGTGGTTCACCGTAAAAACCGAGAGACGCGGCGGGCCAACCCCCTTCACCCTCCCCCCCTTCTGCCCCTCGCCAACGCCGCCGCCGCCACCGTAAAATAAAACGAGCGATCGCGTACTTAAGTGACATCGCTTGGCGCCCTATTATAAGCCAACGAGTCGACTGTCCCGGTATCAATTTCTTTCAACCCTGGCCAAATTCCTTTTCCAACTGCCCACTGTTCTCACCCAGTAATTGCCCGATCAATTATTCCACGTCCCCTTCATCATGGTTTTGTACCACGTGTGAAAACGTATATTGTTGGATAATTTTGTTATATGGCATTTGAAATGTTGCATAGTGATGTTGGAGTAGAAGATATATATTGTTGTTAAATCTGTAAATCTGAATCAGTGGAATTTTAACTCAGTTAAGTTAAGTTAAGTTCACAAATTAACAATCTTCCATTACCTTTCATAGTTATAATAATAAATAGTTATTAATATTTAACAAATATCTTGCGATGTTACTAACTTTTTTTCACCTTAATCTCTTGTGAAAATAGAAAAACAATTTTTTACCTATTTTCGTTTATCTCATAAACACCACTCTCGATACAATTCTGTTACCAGACCCATAAATGCATATTACAAACGTCAATAAACCCGCGAAAAGTTCCACGGAAATAAGATTGCGGGAAAGAGTGAGCAATGTAAACCAAAAATGAGGGATTCGTGGTCAACGAGATTGAATTTGAATAATGAAAGCAATGCAAAGCGAGAAACTCAAGCACCGCGTTTCCCGCTTTTATGGTTTTTAATTCGTTTCGCGGTTGAGATATCGCTCCATTGGGATTGTTTCATCTCTCTCCGATTCCTTTCCGTTGAACGTGAAGTTTCACGGGTATTTTTGTTCTAGGGAAAAGTTTCTCGCTGACGATAATGCTACAAACGTCCCCGCCGCAGGTGGCTACTTTGTCCAAAGCCATTAAAGTCACCGTTGACGGCCCGAGGGAACCGAGATCGAAAACAAGTGAGTCATCATCGATGGGTAAAACTATTCGAGTAACGAGAATTGCGAGGGTGAAATTTTATTGTGTTGGATCTCAAGTATTCTCGATGTAGAACAAAATCAATTTGCGAATGGCAATACTTTTTTGTAACTAATGCGATGCTCATTGTGCACTGAAAAAAAAAAAAACATTGTAATTTGCACTATAGATATTGGAAAAATGACTATATTCTAAGAAAATCTACAATATTATTTTGACTTTTCATATATTATTGTACATTTAGCAGGTTTTGAAAAGGGCTTAAAAGTAACCGAAACGTCAACGTTATGATTTAGAAAAAATTAAATCAATGGGAATATTAAAAAGCTAGCTATTTATGATTATCAAATATTTTTAATACCTTTTGGATCACTTTAGAGATATAAATAATTATATTTTTGGTATACTTATTTCTTCAAATAGTCCATTTATATACTTTTTTCATAACAAAAAGTAAAATTTTATCTTTCGAAACTGAGAAATCGATTTGAAAGAGTATACTTATCAAAAAATGGTAGATAACTAAAACAAAGAATAATGCACTCGTTATACATGCTTCTTTGTCTTGGTAAATAATTCCATTTTTGATGAAAATAGTTGTTGGAATCAGTTTCTTGGTTTCAAAAAATATAATTTGATTTTATTTATAGAAATATCAAAAAAATTTGAGGAATTATCGAATTACTGTGGTTTTTATTTTCATTCTATTCGATTTCTGATTATTATTATTATCAATCAATTGTTTCTACATTATTTTTCTTTCAATTATCATGAAATCAGTTGAGAATACACTAAAATTAAATATGGATTTTTTTCAAAGATTTTTTTTATCGAAAAATATCTTTGGTTTTCCAGGACACCAAGCTTTCCACCCTTTTCACTTTGGGCCCCGACCTTTCCCTTTCGGACATCCGCAGGATCCCTTGGGATTTAAACTGTCTGGTAAGTTTAAACAATTACTTTAGCCTAAATTGAGACTAAGTATGTTTATTCAATGCCCTGTGGAAAAGGCATCAATAAACATCAAATTAATATGATATTAATGATGATATATGTTATTTTGAATGATAAATTATATAATGACAATTATAGAAATTTATTGAAGATTTACATCAATTTTTAGATTAGAATGCTCCAGTACTAAAAGTCTAAAAATTGTTTAAAAAACTATTATTGAGGTTAAGTTATTGAGGCAGATTGGGGTACAGTTATTCTAAAAAAAGTATTCCAAGGAAACTTTTTTCAAAATTCTGTTTTTCTAATACAGGTTTTTTTCTGAAATATATTTTTTGGTACTTAATTTGTTTTTTTGATGTTTGGTTTTTCTAATCCATGTATTTTTCTAATATATTTTTCTACATCATTTACTTATTTAAAATTTGTGCATCGTATTATGTAAAAATGTTGATAACATTTTTAAACGATACTGATGTAATTTTTATGTTTTATATTTATATTAGGCATTTCAAATTTAATATTATACAATATTTGTATTAAATTTGTAATAAAATTATATTATAATTAAATCTCTTAAAATTTGTTTATTGCATATTTCATGTTAGTAGAAATTATACCTATATTTTATTTGATTGCATATCATATATTTTATATTTATATTACATATTTTTATATTACTTGCATATATTACTTTTATTTTAGAAAAAGTGAAATACTACTAAAAAAAATTTTTCAGAAAATGTATCATATGAGCAATAATTATTATATATCCGTCACGTACTATATATATTATATTTTGTACAAATAAATTTTATATAAATAATCATATATTTTTTATAAAAAAAATCTTTCGGAAAATGGTTGAAATTAGAAAAATTATTCTAGAATGTGTGAGATATTAGAAAACAAATATTTTTTTTAATAAAAAAATAAATTAATAAATAAATCCTTTTTAATATATGAAAATATAATGATTTTTTTATACAATTCAATTTTTAAATTTTTATATTTTATATTTCAATTTTTTTATATATTTAAAATAGATAAAACCTTTTTTTTGTGTAGAAACCTATTGAGCAATCTTCAAAAATACTAGAAATCTACAAAAATACTATACAATCCTTAGGAATTTGCTGAATACTGAAAAATGCGAAAAACAGTGAATATCTAGTAATTCTCGAAGATCTTGTATTGATATTATTTCCTATAAAATACCTAAAACTTTCATTACTGAAGTAAAATCTAAAAAAAAATTTGAAGAATAAAGGAAAATGACTTAAAATTGGTTTAGAAAGTATTGTTTTTTAAAAAGTAATTTTTTTCAACTAAAATCATTGAAATTTGCAATACTATCATGTGCTTTTAAATACTCATAACAATTTTACATGACTTTAATTATGTCATATGTTATTTTAAATTATTATATATTTAAAGAATAATTACACAAAATTTTTTGATGATTTACATCAATTTCTAGATCAAAATGCTCCAGTATTAAGAGTCTTAAAATTTTCTAAAAATTATTATTGAGATTATTTGAGAAAATAATAAGCTACTATTTCAAAAATAATTTTTTCTCTCAAGTTCTGTTCAAATTTTGCAAGTTTTTCGTGTCACAAATGTAAATAGTTATCATTTTTTATATTAAATCTATTTCTTCTTTGAATTTTTCACGCCATGTATAGTAGACAAAATAGCTTTTCGATTGACCCTCGTGAAACGACACGCGCTGCGTCGCAGCTCCTTGGCAGCTTGCTACCGAGTCGATACCTAACGAAATTTGTTACCCAACCCACGCGTTTCACTCCTTCCCGACTTGGCGTCTGCTGCCGAAGCGCCTGGGGTGTCAAAATTGAGCGCCTCGAGGTACAAGCGCTCAAAATTGAGTTTAGCTCGGGTATCTAAGTGGAGAAGACTCTGATTAATCCCGGCACGAACTCTGCCTTTTCCTTTCGACCCTCCGACGAAAAGTTGGACAAGTTCCCCTATGTCTTTTACATTTTGCCCGGCAACTTCGCATATTGCTGTTATCATTATTGCCCCGAGTTTGTCATCTCAGCTACCAATCTGTGCGGTGCGGAAATGAAATTTTCCGCCTGTTTTGAAGCTTTGAAAGAGGATACGGCAAACTGTAACGATGTTTGCTACTGCTGAACTTTTGGGGAGTGATTTGGAATATTGTCGGTGTGTTAGTAGAAGAATTTTTTGGGGGTTTTTGAGAATTTTTTGAATTTTGGGAGTTTGGAGATTTGGAATTTGTGGAGTGCGTTTTTGTGTAAGCATTTAATGTAATGGAATTCAATTTTGAAAATGTTAAAGATTAGGTATTTTTTATGTTTGTTTTGTTTATATTGAAACGTAGTTAACTATTTTGTGTAATAAAATTGAGAAAGATCGATAATCAATAACGAAATATGATTTCTAGTGTTTGGTTCTTGATTGGGTGGGTCAAATGATGGATTGAGTCTTTGGTCGACGAGAGTTGGAAAGCAAAACTGTCACCCTTCGGTAGGGAAAAAGGGAGAGAATCTCCGTTAAGCCGCTTATCATGCCAAAACAATATAGTGTTGGTGCGCCAGTTCGGTACCTCGTAACTCCCTTTTGCCACGATAGCCCAGTTCCATCAGCATTTCAAGCTAGAAACTGGCGAGTTTCACGCCTCGAGGCATATGCTCGATTTTTCACAGAGTAGGAAATTGTGACCGAATTTCAGCTGCCTTTTTCTACATTAACATTTTAAATGTACACAAGAGAAATGTGCAACTAAGTACACTGAGAAAAAATATCATTGCTTCCACTTTGAAAATTACCATACTAACTACATTTCGAGATTTTTTAGTTGTAACATGTATTGATGAAATGTGTTTAGATAGGTTACTTATTTTGAAAGTGTCTTATAAAGTTTTTTTTTAGAAATAACTGTTGAGCAGTTCCATTTTCATGAGCAAAAAAGAACAATTTTTTTTTGAGTTCATGTTGACTTGAAAAATTTCTTCAAATCTAAGTATCAGATGATCATTATGCATGAAATTTCAGAAAAATCCATGGAATTTTGTGAGTTAAAACTTTATTGAAGTTCTAGTACAATTAAATAGAAGTAATGTATAAAACTGATAGAATTAAAGCAAAAATGAAATTATCAATGAAAATATTAATTGTGAGTGATAAAAAAAATGAGTAAAAATTATTAAATTTTTACTTACTGAAATTTAGGAAACATAACACATAGTTTTGTTCAGGTTCTCAAAGTTTGATGAAATTCAGAATTATTTACTTCTCTAACCCTGGGCTTTAGAAAAAAATTTTCTTAAACGAAATTCGAAATATTAATGTTTGGCTAATTGTTAATGTTAGGGCAACATAGAAAATAAAAATTTAAGACTAAGTTTTAAACTCATTTGATAATGAAGAAAAATTCGAATCTACGAAAATAATAGTAAACTGGAACATTTTGAATTCTGGAGGATCAAATTCTATAACTCTACATTATTTAGGAAATATTCAGTTATTATCAAAAAATTCGTTGAATCATTCGAACACTAAAGAACTACTTGAATTCATAAGACTGAAAAATAATACGTATAATCTTTAGAACTTTGAGTTCCAGAGCAACAAATTGAAAAAAAAAAGAAACTAACAATCTATCCAAAAGCAATCTGATTGTAGTACACTTTTCCTAAAATGAAGTTTCCCAATGGACATTTTTCCCAAAGACAATTTTCCCAAAAAATGCCGTTTCCAAAGAAGCATTTTTCCAAAGTATATTTGTTCCAAAGTACATTTTTGGCGAAATACATTTTTTAGGATATTTCCTTGTAGAACTATGTTATTTTCATTATTGTTTTCATTATATTCAAAATTTTTTCGGTTCAAAAGGTCAACTGAGAAAAAACCTAGTAATTTTTACGACAAATATTAGAAAAATTACTTTTTTCTAAGGAAATCTACAATTTTACTTTATTTTTTCATATATTGTGAAATTGTGGAAATTTTTGAATATTCGACTCAACTACAAAAACTGTGTTAAGGTCTTTGAATTTTCAAAAAATGAGGAAATGTGTTTTCCTACAAAAATCATCGGTAACTTTAGAGATATCAATAAAAATCTTCAAAACTTTGTAAAATTGGAGCTTTTGAAGAATTTTGTAGAATATCAAAAATGATTCCTAAATTCTGCAAATTATAAGAAATTTCGAACCATAAAAAAAATCTAAAAATGGAATAAAATAAAAATAGCAAAATCTGGAAAACATTTGAAAAAGTCCAGAAATCTAAATATGTAGAAAATCTGGGAATCTAAAATGTTTCGAATACTTCAGAACTTTCTCGGTTCCAAAAAATTAACTGAGAGAAAAACCTAGTGATTCGTACTACAAATATTTGAAAAATTACTGTGTTCTAGAAAAATCTACAATATTATCTTAGTTTTTCATATATAAGCGAAATTGTGAAAATTTTTCAAAATTCCGTTGAACTACAAAAACTCTGTTGAGGTCTATGAATTTTTAAAAAATCAGGAAATTTTTTTTTGTATTAGGATCATTGATTAATTTGGAGATTTCAATACAAATCTACGAGTCTTCATAACGTTATAAAATTGAAAGTTCCGAAGAATTTTGTAGAATATCAGAAATAATTCCTCAATTCAGTAAATTGCAAAAAATTTAGAATCTTAAAAAAATTGAGAAATGAAATTAAATAAAAATAACAAAATCTGGAAAATGTTTCAAAAAGTTCAGAATTCAAAATAATTAGAAAATCTGAGAATCTAAATTATTTCGTATAATTCAGAAGTTTTTGGTAGCAAAAGATCAACTGAGAATAAACCTAGTGATTCGTACTATAAATATTGGAAAAATTACTGTATTCTAGGGAAATGTACAATATTATTCGAATTTTGAATGTAATTTTAGTTCTTTCGAAAGTTTTGTTTCGTAGAATAAATGGTTTTCTATATTTTTGCAATGGAATAAATGGTAATAAATGAATTTCATTTTCAAAATAAAATTGTCATTAATTTGTTTTGAATTAATTTGCGTTTGAAAGAAATAAAAAATTATAGTTATATAATAATAGTAGTAGTAGTAGTAGTAGTAGTAGTAGTAGTAGTAGTAATAATAATAATAATAATAATAATAATAATAATAATAATAATAATAATAATAATAATAAAATAATAATAATAATAATAATAATAATAATAATAATAATAATAATAATAATAATAATAATAATAAAAATAATAATAAAATATGTTATTATTATAGTACTTAATAAAGTACTTTGGGTAAAAGGTCCTTGGGAAAAAAGTACTACCCAATGAGAAGTGAGAAACACTTCTCATTGGGAACAGGATTTTTTGGGGAAAGTGTGCATTGGGAAAATTTGATTGGAAAACGTGTCGCCCTACCAGCAATCTATCTAAAATATTTATGAAAGAAATCAACTAGGATTTCCAACTGAAAATCATGTTGGATTTTCAAATATAAATCTACTTGGATTTTCAACTGGAAATTCACTTGTATTTTTAACTGAAAATCCACTTGAATTTTCAACTGGAAATTCATTTCGATTCCAAATTGGAAATCCAATTGGATTTTTTTATTTAGAAAGAAACGTTTCTCTCAGTGTTGAAGACAACAAAAAACGCGTTTTTCAATTTTTCGCTCCAAAGGATCGATAATTCTTTAAAAATACAGTTTATCGATTTCCGTTGCAAGTTCAAATACATGGCGCGAAATGTGCTTTCAACCCTTTCGCTGGCGTAGTTGGGTCGAATTTTAACAGGTCGCGCCGCTGTAGAGTCCGGCGGAGGGTCATTTGACCACCCCCAAACGCGCAGAGCTTCTGGGCATATATCCAAGAGGGTATCATCGGCGCGGCGGTGGTGTGTTTCAAGGGGGTGGTTTATTAGATATCCGCGCCGGGCTTGATAAGGACAAGGGGCGAGTTACTCGGACAGCGGTAGCAACTCGTGCAGAGGGTTGTTAAAGTGCCCATTGAGGTGTAACTAGGGGCATGTTATTAAATTTCGTTCGGCAGCGGCGACGAATTTTATAGGTTTCCTCGGGCGACAAGAGGATTTTGATACTCCGCCACTTTAGTTTTCCCGGCATATGGGTCGGCTCGGAAAATCGTGCGCCCAATATATAAATCTAGCAAAATTACCGTTTAAAATTCAGCAATGAATTCTATGGATGTTATAGTTTTTTCGAAATTTCCGCGAGAGTGAGCCATTAAATCTTTGTTTTTTGCTCTGAAAGCATTCCTTCCGAAACAAAAATGAAAAATTATCCCTTTGGAGGTGCCAACAAAAGAAAGACGTAAAACAAATATCAATATTTTCGAATTCTCTGACTACAATCAAAAACTCTCAAAAATAGTAATGAGAATAGTCTTCAGTCAAAGAAAATCAGCTTCCACTCCCTTGCACGTCCTTCCGTGAAAATTAATTATTTCAAGAGGGTGAACTTTGCGGCGGAAGTTCGTTCCAAAAATCACCTCCCTAAAGTTGTCCAAGAAAGCAAACAGTCTGATTGCAACGTGGAGTGGAAAGGGAGAGTATACCTTTCGTCAGTCCGTCTCCAGCTTGAGGGGACGAAAAATCTCGTCTTGGATCCGAGTTAACAAAAACACGAAGCTTTTTCCTTCCTTCGCGTCAATTAACGTCTACCACTGCCACCGTGAAAATCGCTGTCCCTGTTTCAATAAGCTTGCTTTTACATTTGTCGCGACAGTGGATTTGTGCTAAAGGCGGATACAAGGCTGGGAAAAAAACATAGTTATTTGAAATGTTATTATTGGAAAAATTACTATATTCTAAGAAAATCTAGAATATTATTTGAATTTTTCATATATTATAGGGAACTTGTGGACATTTTTCAAAATTCCGTTAAACTAAAAAACTGTGTTGGGGTCTTTGAATTTTCAAAAAATCAGGAAATGTTTTTTCGTAAAAAATCATCGATGTTTTTGGAGATTTCAATAAAAATCTACGAGTCTTCAACACTTGGAAAAATTCAAAATTTCAAAGAATTTTTTACATTATTAAAAATTTTTCTGAAATTCTGTAAATCGTAAGGAATTTAGGATCTTAAAAAAATCAAAAAATTAAATAAAATAGAAGTGGACAAATCTGGAAAATTTTTATAAAAATCTAGATGTATAAAAATTTAGAAAATCTAGAAATCTGAAATATTTTGAAAAATTCAAAATTTTCTCGGTTCCATAAGATACACTGAAAAAAAAATCTAGTAATTTGTTCTACAAATATTGGAAAAATTACTATATTCTAGGGAAATCTATAATATTATTTTTATTTTTTTTATATTAGGGCGAAATTGTAGAAATTTTTCAAAATTGCGTTGACTTACGAAAACTGTGTTGAGGTCTTTAAATTTTCAAAAAATCAGGAAATGTTTTTTCGTTCAAAAATCATCGATAAGTTTAGAGATATTAATTCAAATTTTCAAAACTTTGTGAAATTGTAGGTTTTGAAAAATTTCGTCTTTGAAAATGAAATCTTAAAAAAATATGTCTTAAAAATTTTAACCTTACAAAATTTGTCTTTAAAAAATTTAATCTTGAAAAAAATCTAAAAATAATATTAAATATAAATAGCAAAATCAGGAAAATTTTTTAAAAAGTCCAGAAATAGAAAAATTTAGAAAATCTAGGAATTTAAAATATTTTGAATAATTCAAAATTTTAACGGTTCAAAAGATTAATTGAGAAAAAAACCTAGTAATTTTGACGACAAATATTAGAAAAATCACTATATTCTAGGAAAATCCACAATTTTATTTTAATTTTCCATGTATTATAGCGACACTGTGGAAATTTTGAAAGATTCCGTTGAACTACAAAAACTGTGTTACAGTCTTTAAATTTTCAAAAAATGAGGAAATGTTTTTTCGTACAAAAATCATCGATAACTTAAGAGGTATAATAAAAATCTTCAAAACTTTGCCAAATTGAAGGTTTTGATGAATTTTGTAGAATATCAGAAATGATATCTAAATTCTGTAAGTTGTAAGAAATTTGGAATCTTAGAAAAAATCTAGAAATGAAATAAAATAGAAATAGGAAAATCTGAAAAATTTTTTAAAAATTCCAGAAATTGAAAAATTTGTAAAATATAGGAATCTAATATATTTCGAATAATTCAAAATTTCTCAGTTCGAAAAGATCAACTGAGAAAAAAACTAGTGATTTGTACAACAAATATTGGAAAAATTACTATATTTTAGGAAAAGCTACAATATTATTTTTATTTTTCATATATAAGAGTGAAGTTGTGGAAACGTTTCAAAATTCTGTTGAACTACAAAAACTGTGATGAGGTATTTAATTTTCAAAAAATCAAGAAATGTTTTTTCGTAAAAAAATCATCTATGACTTTATTGATTTCATTTATAATCTTACGAGTCTTCAAAACTTTGAAAAATTGAAGATTTCGAAGAATTTCGTAGAATATAATAAATTATTCTTGAACTCTGTAAATTGTAAGAAATTTCGAATTAAAAAAAATCTAAAAATGAAATAAAATAAAAATAGCAAAATTCGGAAAATTTTTTCAAAAGTTCAGAAATTGGAATATTTAGAAAATCTGGGGATCTAAAATATTTCGAGTAATTCAGAATTTTCTCGGTTTCAAAAGATTAATTATGAAAAAAACCTAGTGATTTGTACTATAAATATTGTAAAAATTACTACATTCTGGTGAAATCTACAATATTATTCTAATTTTTCATATATTATAGCAAAATTGTGGAAGTTTTTCAAAACTCTGTTGAACCACAAAAAAATTGTTGAGGTCTTTCAATTTTCAAAAAATCAGAAATGTTTTTCTTACAAAAATACTCGATAACTTTAGAGATTTCAATAAAAATCTACGAGACTTCAAAAATTGGTAAAATTGAATTTTACGAAGAATTTTGTAGACGATCAGAAATTATTCATAAATTATATATATTGTAAGAAATTTCGAATCTTTACATAAATCCAGAAATGATATAAAGTAGAAATAGCAAAATCTGGAAAGTTTAAAAAAAAATTAGTTATTGAAAAATGTATAAAATTTACGAATCTATGATTTTTGAATTTTTTTCAATTTTCTCAGTTCTAGAAGATTAACTAAGAACAAAACCTTGTGATTTGTACTAGAAATATTGTAAAAATTACCATATTCTAGGAAAATTTACAATGTCATTTCAACTTTTCATTTGTTATAGTACTTTAGCATTGAGTATATTTATTTATACCATGCAGTTTAGTGAAACATCAAATATCGCAATTAGAAGTTGATATATAATTGAAATAATTAAAATATTCCAATTTCTAATTTGATCCTAGCCAAATATTTATAACTCAAATTCAGTTCAAGAAAAATTTTTTTTCGATCTAGAATTGTTCTTACTCATGATTCACATAAACGAGGAATTCCAAAAACTCACATTAAACCTTTTATTACGTCTTCTAAATTTTATCTACTCTAAATCATCATTACTTTGATCGATTACTCCATTTTAATTGCCATCATCGTTATTAATAATATCCATTTTTCCAATTTTTCATCAAATAACGGTCAGTTTTCCCGGACTTCAGAAAGGCCTTGAACCTTTTAACCCCTCTCTGCCCTCCCCCTGAAACTAGGAAAAGGGGGGCGTACAGGGCATTGATCTACACTTCAATACTTTGATGATAATTTCGTGCAACCTTATTCAATGGAACTCGCAAAAGGGTCATAACAACGAGCCCTTTTCGCCGCGATCAAACGAACGGTACGCGAGAGGACGAGCATTTTATTAAGGTCGTTGAGAGGAACGGGAGGAACTGTGTCTTGCAACCCCTCGCGGGTTAACGCTTAAAGAGAACCTTTTTAAGGGTTGTAGTTGTCCACCCCCGTGTCGAATCACGGCGGATCCTTTAAATTCGCGTCACATTTCAAGCCCCCGGAGTCTTACAAGGGTGGTCGAACTGGGAGACCCGTCTTTTAATCAGGTCCGGTGACCGGTTCTGGGGCTTTCTGCACCGGAGACGCTGACAAATGATACCTTCCGACGCCTCGCCCTCTTCCACCCCAACGCGGCCGTTTCTTTTCATCCCCGCGCGAAAATGTGTTAACCGGGATCACGTTTTCCAACGCCCCGGCGCGAGGAATCTTTGCACAATTCGAATGTAATTGGAAATTGGGCATTCTGGGTTTTACCTTGTCGGCGATTGTCGAGGAACTCGAAGTTGATTGGTTGTAAGTGAACATTTTTGGAGTTTTTGAATGATTTTTGGGATGGAGCAGCGTTTTTTTTCATGAAATAGATATTTTCATCACTCTAACCTCAAACCCGACATTTTGACGTGACTTTGAGGCTATTGTGATGAAAAATATTGTTCGCAATCGTGAGCTATCGTCAATTTTGGCTTCGCCAAAATTGACTCTAGCTCCCAACGAGTGCGCGAGTTGAACCACATTTCTCCCATGTAATATACAAAATTTTTTTCCATGTATGTGTAGGAGTGGCCGATTACGATGAAACGCGTGACGCAGGCCTCTTTCCGGGAAGTCATAAAATCAACGAAAGAGTTCTTCCGTTGATTTTATGGCTACTCGGAAAGAGGGCTGTGTTCACGCGATTCATCGTAAAGAGGCGGCCATTCCAACACATACATGGAAAAAATGAGTTTTTTGGTTAACTAATTGAAATAAAACATACAGTTTTGTACCGTTTTTTCCAATCTGTTTTTTTCACTTAATTTTTTCCACTTGCCTTTTTTTCTACACAACTTTTTTTCCACTAACTTTTATTTGGAATAAAAATAATCTCATATACTTTTTTATAAAATTTTTCTTATATACTTTTTTTTCATATTATACTACTTATATAATAATTATATTTATATATTATATTATATTAATACTTTTTTTTATATACACTTTTATATACTTTTATATAATTTTTGATACATATTCAATACTTTTAGTTCTAAAGATTTTGCAATGTCTCAAATCAACTACTCCTTTATTGCACAAATAACGGTATACGTTTAAGAAATGATTTTCTACCCCCTGAATAAGCTCTGCTTTAATCATGAATCAATTTCGATAAACACGAAAAATTTTTCAATTTATGTATTTTGAAAGTTGAAACAAAAGACTATCAATAAGTTGTACGAGTTACAGGTATTTATAATAATTATATAAGTAGTTATGTGTTGCAAAAAGTTCTTTAAAAAAAGGATGTTAAGAAATTTTTGTTTGACAGGTAAATAATTATATAAGTAGTTGTTCTACGTTGTAAAAAGAACTTCTGAAAAAGGTTGATTGGAAATTTTTGAATAGAAAAAAATGGTTAGGAAAAATACAATTTTTAGTATTTTTTACTATTTACTAACTCACAATTGCGATACTAGACGTTTCACTATACTGAATGGTAAAAATATATATTTTTACAGCTAAATGTACTATAAAATGTGAAAAATTAAAATAATGTTGTAGATTTTCCCAGAATTTTATAATTTTTCCAATATTTATAGTACAAATTACTAAATTTTTCGTCAGTGTAGTTTTTATCCTATACATGAATCGGAAATTTTTCATACTATGTATTGTATATAATTGCCGTACATGTAAATAAATATTATTATTTATGTATATAATGAGAGGCGTAGAGAAAAAAATTTCTGTGGTAGTTTTTTAAAGAAATATAAACTCATTTCCTCCAGGATTTTATAATTTTTCATTTTTGAAGATAAGGTTACAAGAGTACGATTTTCCAATATTTTGGAGTCAAAAGTTACATTTATTTTCATGTTCGTATTAAATGTTATGAAATTCAATTTTTCTGAACTTCAAGTAACTGAGTTTGAGACTTTTTTTCCTCATGCTTTTAGTATTTTTTCACAACTTAATGGATTTCCTGATTTTGTTCTGGATTTCTATCAATTTTTAAAGATTTTCGAGAAAATCATAGTACACAGATTTTAAGTATTGAAATTTTCTTGTTGGCTTTATTATTTATAATTTATTATTTATCATTAATAGCTATGTTTGACGTTTTTTTTGCTTTGAAAATGTTGAGATATATTTATATTGAGTAATAATCAAACATTTATGATTGAAATTTTATTTCAGAAACAAATTTTCTGGAGTAAGAATCATTCTTATTTTGAGTTAAAAAAACTCAACATTCCGGACTTAATTTGAATTTCACTGATTTGATTTTTTATTGTCATTTTTATGGCTTTTTTTTCATCATAGCCACTTTCGTCTATTTTTTGTGAAATAATATTGTTAAGGATATTTCCAAATATAGTTTTTTAGTATGAAAAGATTTTATAGTATTTTTTTGGATTTCTGGTATTTATATAATTATTATGAAAGTACTGTTATAATTTGTAAAAAGTTATTTTGGAAATAGTTGATATAAAATTTTGGAGTAAAAAAACAGATTGGAAAAAATGTCACACAACGATAATCAAGATTTTTAATATTGAATAAAAATGTATAAGTCTCCAAAACTTCAGAAACTTCAAAATTCGAAGAATTTTTCACACTATCAGAAATTCTCCCCAAGTTCAGTAGATAGTAAGAAATTTGGAATCTGAAAAAAAATCTAGAAATAAAACAAAATAGAAAAAGCAAAATCTGAAAAATATTTAGAAAAGTGTAGTAATCGAAATGTTTAGAAAATCTAGGAATTAAAAATATTTCGAAGAATTCAGAATTTTCTCGCTTCAAAAAAATGAAATGTAAAAAAAAACGTCGTAATTTCTACTACAAATATTTAAAAAATTACTATATTCTAGGAAAATCTACAATATTATTTGAATTTTTCATATATTACAGCAAAATCGAGGAAAATTTTCAAAGTTCCGTTGAACTACAAAAACTGTGTAGACACATCGGACACATCTTTGAATTTTCAAAAAATCAGGAAATGTTTTTCATACAAAAATACTCGGTAACTTAAGAGATTTCAATAAAAATCTACGAGTCTTTGTTAAATTGAGGGT
The DNA here is from genome assembly GCA_030522825.1 of Platygaster orseoliae. Classification (NCBI taxonomy): domain Eukaryota; kingdom Metazoa; phylum Arthropoda; class Insecta; order Hymenoptera; family Platygastridae; genus Platygaster; species Platygaster orseoliae. The sequence goes on from JAPYZL010171584.1 coordinate 29,634, forward strand.
TATCAAGAATTTTGTAAAATATCACTAATTATTTCTAAATTATGTAAATTGAAAGAAATTTCGAATCTTTAAAAGAATCTAGAAATTAAATTAAGTAGAAATGGCAAAATCTGGAAAGTCTTTGAAAAAATCTAGTAATTGAAAAATGTATAAAATTTACGGATCTGTAATTCTTTGAATAATTCAAAATTTTCTCGGTTCCTAAAGATTAACTGGGAAAAAAATTTAGTGATTTGTACTATAAATATCGAAAAAATTACTATATTCTAGGAAAATCGACAAAATTATTTCAACTTTTTATATACTTATTAATTCATATTTTCATATTTCATACTTATTTATAATTTATTACTTATCATTGTTAGCTACATTTAATAATTCTATTGTTTTAAATGTGGTTAGCTATATATTGTATACTCAAACATTCATGATTTTAATTTCATTTTAGAAAAAATTTTTCTGGAGTGAGAATAATTGTTATTTCGATTTAAATAAACTAAACATTCCGGACTTGCTTTGAATTTCACTGATTTGAGTTTGTATTGTCATTTTTAAAGATTGTTTTTTTATTACAATCCCTTTCGTCTATTTTTCGTGAAATAATATTGTTAAGGAAATTTTCTTAATCGCATTTTGTTGGGTTTTTAGTATTTATATAATTATTACAAAAGCAGTTGTTACAAGTTGTAAGAAGTTCTTTTCGAAAAAGTTGATTCAAAATTTTGGAGTAGAAAAAACGGATTGTAAAAAACGTCACGCAACGATTATCAAGATTCCATTATCTCCTCGCTGCTGAGAAATTTCGCTGCAGTTGTTTCTCAAAGATACACCTCGATACCCTCTTTGGAAAGCTTTTCGAGGCGGCATTCCAGAAGCTGGCGACGCGATAATAAGGGCAGGCGCGCAGCGACATCCGAGAAAACCGCTCCCGAAAGTGCGCGGGAGTAGGAAAAGCACAAAAGGTGGGCGTCGGAGCAAAGCGTAGGACGCGAAAACAAAGCACGACACGAAAAGAGGAAGTGTAACGAGAGAGGGAGCGAGAGGGAATCGAGTACAAGAGGAGCCCGCAAGGGTTAACACCTCGAAAAGTAAGGAACTTTCCAGGTTCCTTCGGGGAACTTTCAAGGGGAGATTCAAATCTATGCAAAACGCCCGCTTCGCATAGATTTGAATAGATAAAGGGTGCCTAAGAAAATGTGGGAATTAATTTATTATGTATCTCGTATACGGCGGGAGCTCGAGTAACCGGCTTTACTCTTTACGTCGGGGAGTTTGCCGAGCTTCAACCCTTAATGCCTCTTCAAGTTCGCGAGGATTTTAACGCCACCCCGAGGGCGAGGGCTTTCGGGCGTGTTGCGAAAAAAACGAGCGACGCCCGGAAAAGATACGTTTAGGAAAGCGCCGAGCCTGGATTAGCTCGGAATTTAAGCCACTGCGTAGATCCCGGCTGTCCTCGTTTTCTTTTAAACGTTTTGTCGTCACGCTATCTGACAGAGGTCCCTGCGTTTTGAGGATACGCTTCTACTTTGAGTAGGAGACTTGCGTCGATTTTTTTCATTGCTGATGTATCGATGGTTTTGGAGAAGTTCTAGACACGTGTTTTTCCTGGTACGGTGACAAAAGTTTCAAAAAATTTTCCAATGACAAACGTTCCAATCAATTATTTTTCCAACGTCTAAATTTCCACTTAATTATTTTTTCAGCGTCAAAAGTTCCTATCTATTATTTTTCCAATGTAGAATATTCTTTAGCTGTGAGACTTGAAACAATAAAGTGAAATATAAAATCATTCGATGTCATATAAGCTCAACGCATTTCTTTTGTGGGAATTATTATTATAACATAATTGTATTTTACTGTGTACAATATTTTTTATTATTCATTGGTGTTATATTTTATTATTTATTATAATATTGTATTTTATTGTATATAATACAAAATTGTATATAATAAAACATAAAGAAATTAATATTATAACAGAATAAAATAAAAATTACATAACAAATTCATTTGTCGTTATACCAAAATTCGTTGACGTGTTTTTTTCGTTTAAGATTATTATTAAAAATCTTCTGACACATTTTTTTTACTTTTCCAGAAATTTTCGTTTTATTATTTCAATCTATTATTTTCAAATGACATCTCATTGGTTACACTTTGAAATTGTGAACGTACACACACACAATAATAAACTTGGAACTTGGAACTTTTGTCGTACAGTCGTTTTTCTTTTTTGTCATATATCGAAAATTGGCATTCTTAGTATCACATATTGTATGAAAATTTTGAGAATATGGAAAATTTCCTATGCAAGTATGTCACTTTTTCCACACTTTTTTGAAGATGTGGGAAAAATGAAATACCACATATCTCGAAATTTGAGATTGATTCATTATTATTTCACCCAAAATAGACAAAACTTATGATCATAAAAAAATAATGCATGAAAATAACAGTACTGAATCATAAAATGAATAAAATTAAAATTATGTTCAGAATTTTCAGTTTTTCTATCTGAAAATAACAATTATTCTAGCTTGAAAGGAATTTTTCCTGCAACTAAATTATAGTCGAATATAGAGCCAAATATTTTCTACAAGAAAACGTGGGGAAATTATTTTTTTAATAGTGCCTTAGAAAAAAAGACTGAAATCTACAAAAATACTAAGAATCTGGAAACTTTAAAATTTGGAAATGAACTTCGAAAAAATTTAAACAGGAATTTATAAAAATACTGGAAAATCTTTTGAGTCATAAAATTTCAGAAAAGTACTAAAAGTTGTTGAATACAGTGAAAGAATTGCGTTTTTGAAAAATCTGCACAAATGGCATCATAGTATAAAAATTCTAGAAAACGATAAAAAATCTTATAAATACTTAAAAAAAATTTAAGTAACATATAAAATACCTAAAATTAACGTAGAGCGAACTATCCATGAAATCAATGAAATCATCAAAAATCTAAACATACTTGCATTCTACAGCATTAAATTTTGAAAATTGATGTACATAAAAATCTACGAAAATACTAAAAATATAAAAAAAATACTAGAAAATCCTTTTCATTTTCGTAAATACTGAAAAAATACGACACATACTAGAAATCTTTAAATGAAGAAAATTTTCTGAACAATATTATTTCACGAAAAATAGACGAAAATGATAATAAAAAAAATGCATAAAAATTACACTACTTTATCAAAAAATCAGTGAAATTCAAATTAAGTGCCGAATGTTTAGTTTTTTTAACTCAAAAGAACAATCATATTAACTTGAAAGGAATTTTGTCTGAAACTAAATTACAATACTATATCTAGCTAAACATTTCCTATAAGAAAACTTTGAAAAATAAAATTTTCCGAATAGTTATTTTCAAAAAAAGAACTAAATCTACGGAAATTCCATAAGAGTTATGAACTTCGAAACTTGGAAATGAATTTTCTAAAAAATTAAGACAGAAATTCATGAAAATACTATAAAATCTTTCAAGTCATATAATTTATAAAAAATACTAAAAGTTATTGAATTACATAAAATAAATTGCGTTTTTGAAAAATCTGCACAAATGGCAATACGTATGAAAATGCTCGTCTAAAACTTAAATGTGATATAATAAATAATAAAATCTTATTGAAGCCAACAAAAATTAATCATTCATGTTAAAAGCAAAAAACTAATGAATAGTACATAATACAGTTATACTGTTTATCTCTGTTATAAAACGGAATGATATGTTCAAAAAACATGAAAAATATGCAAAAAATGCAATAATAAATGCATAAAATACTAAATATAATTTTCATCTCTATTCCTATTGCAACTGACAACAACGTGATTTATAATAAAAGTACTAACTCGTTACTAAGCAATATACAGAATATGTATTATAAGCTGAAGCTGCATAAATATGAAAAATAAGCATATTTTGGGTTTTGGGTCAATTTATACATAACAAATCATTCATAAAGTGATTCTTTTGCAATAATAAAAATTTCCACTGTTTTAGAAAATCTTGTTTGATGCCAAAAAAATTCATTATTTATGTTAAACGTTCAAAAATATGAAAAATCTACAAAATCTGCAATAAAAAATTCAAAAAATACTATATAGGATTTTAATTTTTACCCCTATTGCAACTGACAATAATGTACTTTTCAATCAAAATACTAATTCGTTACTGATCAATATACATCAATAATATATCATTATTAATAATAAGCCTTCGTTCACGAATTTATTTTTCGACATTTTTTAAGTCACTTCCATAACTTCTGAATCGCATTTTATGAAGTATGTGCTTCGGTGTTGCAAGTTCGATAAATTGGAGCAAGTTTGTCCGCGGAATTAATATTGATCAAATGGACAAACGGCGTTGAGCCGGAGCAGTTATTCGACCGCATACATCCATAAGTATTGGTCGGTATTCGGGTGCAGAGGAAATTGTTTTATCGTTACAGTCGGCGTGTTTATTACGCGGTCTTGAAATAACGAATTGCTGTTATGGAGAGCATCGATATGAATGGAAACCGATGTTATTAGCAGACCTCGGAATCGATCTCGAGTGAAAAAATCATGATTGAATTCTGATTTTTTCCTGCTCGAGCATATTTAGATTTTTCGAAATGGATATGGAGTTTTTTTGTAACTTGTGCACTTTTTATTTGGAGTGATCAGTTCTGACAATCATTTTTTTTATAATTTAAAAATATTGCAAAACTTTTTTCAGGGGTTGAAAATATATCTATTTATTTCAGAAATATCTTCGCCACAAAAAAATGTTTCGATTACTGAGAAATGCATTTGAAAACCAAACTTTCTCTAAACAAAATACAAGTAATCCTCAAAAGGACGCTGAAAAACACTCGCGCGACGTTCACTATTGATGGCAACAAGAAGTCGTCAGAGGAAAACGTGTCGAGGGATATACGCGTTTCCAACATACTGCTCGATAATACATCATCCCTTAAACTGATGCTTGTTCGAAATATCGAAGGCAACTAACCCTCGCGGCCGTAACGTTTAAGCTCAACATTTCTCACCCCTTAAAGGGTAGCGGCTCCTTGAACCCTTTCTCTCTAACGGCCTCTTTGTCTTCCGTCCCTTCTACTCTCTCGTCCCCTCGTCCTCTCTCCCTCGCACCCGGTACTTGCAAGAGTTTCTCGCTCCCGCGCCAACTCTAACCCTCATTAGTCTTCATTTGTTTTCGGAATTATCGCCGCCGCCCAGTACGGCACGCGGGGTCTGCTGGTTCGTAAAATGGAAAATATGCCCAAGATAGATCCGCAAGAGTTGCTTAAAAGCATGTGAAAAATTAAATTGGGAAAGAGATGGACAATGAAAAAACGATTTTGGTGGGTCGGGCAAATTTGGAGTGGTTTTTTTGACGAACCGAATACTTTGTTCATAAAAATAAGTTTTTTGTTTAGCTTAACAAATTTATCCATACAAAAAAAAAGGATGATACAATTTGTTTTTTGTTTTCAGAATTGAGAAGCTTGAAAATGTTTTTGCAAATATCTCGAAAATAAACCTGAATATTGCAGACTTTTTATTTCTTACGGGAATTTCTTTCACACAAAACATTTTTCAAATTTTGTAGGGCTAGTTATAGGTTTCTTAAGTTCCACACGTTTAGAAATGAAAGAAGATGAAAAAAATGTTTTTTATACTTAACTGTGTAAACAACTATTTATAAAAGATTATTTTATAAATGATTGATCATGTATAGAGTGATTGCAAATATGTACATGTATATTGCATGCTTATTTTTCATGTTTATGCAGTTTTAGCTTATAATGCATATTTTTCAAATTGTTTGTTAACAACATACTATTTTGATTAAAAAGCATGTCATTGTCAGTTGCAATAGGAATCAAGATATTCAAGATACTATTCAGTATTTTTTGAATTCGTTATTGCAGATTTTGCATATTTTTCATGTTTTTTGAGCATATCATGCCGTTTAAAAATGAACAGAGATAAACGGTATAAGTGTATAATGTACTATTCATCAATTTTTTGCGTTTTACATAAATGGTAATTTTTTTCCTCCAACAGGATTTTCCGAAACAATGGAAATATTTATTATTGCAAGATAATTATTTTATGAATGATTTGTTATGTATAAATTGACCGAAAATATGCATGAAAGTGTTGCATGCTTATTTTTCATATTTATGCAAATTCAGCTTATAATACATATACTGTAGGTATATTGTTTAGTAACAACTTAGTATTTTTATGATAATTCACTTTATTGTCAGTTGCAATAGAAATGAAGATAAAGATACCATTTATTATTGTCTACATTTATTATTGCATATTTTGCATATTTTTCATGTTTTTTGAGCATATCATGCCGTTTTATAACAGAGATAAACAGTATATCTGTATAATCTACTATTCATTAATTTTTAGCTTTTCACATAAAATGTATAGAACTTGAAAATTCTATTTATTCATAAAGTTACTTCAACACAAAAAAAAATTATAAATTACTCAAAATCTATTAAAACATGAATTCTAGCACATCAAATCCTAGAAATATTTGAAAATATCTAGAAAAATGTAAGAAATATACAAAAAAAAAAAAATATATAATTATTCCACAAATAAACTTTCGTTGCCTCCAAAAAGATTTTAAAAAACATTGGAAATTTCTGTTATTGCAAAAGAATTATTTTAAGAATGGTTTGTTACGTAGAAATTTTCATATTTATGCAGTTTGAGCTTATGATACATATTTTGCATATTGTTTAATAACTACTTAGTATTTTGATAAAAAATTACGTCGTTGTCAGTTACAATCGAAAATAAAATGAAGATACTCTTCAGTATTTCGTGCATTTATTATTGCACATTTTGCATATTTTTCATGTTTTTTGAGCATATCATGCAATTTTAAAACAGAGATAAACAGTATAACTGTACAATGTACTATTCATTAATTTTTTCATTTTACGTAAATTATAGACTTTTGTTGCCTTCAAAAAGATTTTCGAAAACATTGGAAATTTCTGTAATTGCAAAAGAACTATTTTAATAATGGTTTGTTATGTATAAATTTTTCATATTTATGCAGTTTCAGCTTATGATACATATTTTGCATATTGTTTAGTGATGACCTAGTATTTTTATGAAAATTCACTTCATTTTCATTTGCAAAAAATAATATTTTTAATGTTTTTTAAGCATATCATACTATTTTTTCGTATATACTTTATTTACACAACAAACTGATACTTTAAAAATCACAAGTCAAATTCCAACTTCCATCAAATCCCAAGCAAATACGTAAATGAAGATTTCCCTTTAAGCGCGAACTCTGTCACATATCACGAGCTTTTTCCTGTTTTCCATCTCAGCTTTTCGCTTTCTTGAAAAGCCCGGGAGCTTTTCAAGTTTCTTGCACTTCTATCCCTAATCCTTTCGCCAAATAAAAGCCGATGTTTCGAGGCGAGATAGGGGAAAGGACTCCCCCGACGGTCCAGTTCAAAAAGAGCTTACGAAATTTCCCCTCGGTTTCTCCTGCCGAGCTTTTTCACCCCTTTTGCGGAACCACCACCCTGCGGCTCTCGAGGGTTGTGGCCAACCAATCCGGTTGGCCACAATCTCCACTAGCCACGCCCACGTGCCACCGTTTCACCCCCCACGTAATTTCCCCACTTTTTCAACCCCTACCCATCCTTCCCCTACGCAGACTCTATCTCACTTTCTCTTTATCCCATTTCCCACTGGCTTCGGAGCTTTCACGGCATTTTTTCACTGACCCTTTAGACAACGGGGTAATCTGGTACTGATTGAGGCAGCGAGAAAACTGTGTCGAACGTGGTACTGTGTTTATATTTATTACGGTGTTATTATGGTGAGTTAGGGATTATTTGGCATGGAGGATTTTGATCTAATCGTTTGCAAGTTTGGTATTTTTTATAAAACTACGTGAACATTTTTTGTTCATTGATATTTACTGCTTTTCGAAATAAATTTCAATGATAAATTATGTTTTTATTCAGCAGAGCATTACTTAAATTTATATTGCATCAGAGGATTTTCATGCCTGACTATTCATGCATACAAACTACTTCGAGTATCTAATTTTTTCACAGGCTGTTGTATTTATACTTATGGTGTTGTTTTATTGAGTTAGGGATTCTTGGACACGAGAAATTTTGCTCTAATCGTTTGAGTTTTATGCAAGTTTTGTATTTTTTATAAAACTACGTGAAAAACTTAAGTTTGTGTGTATTTACTTTCTTCATGCGAAGTTTAGTGTAACCGCTTTTTGTAATAAATATAATAATACATTATATTTCCCTTCAGTAAAGTATTTATTGCTTTTATGTTGCATTAAAGGATTTTCGTGTCTGACTATTTATGCATACAAACTACTTGGAGTATTTAATTTTCCACTGGCCATTGTATATATACTTATGGTATTGTTTTATTGAGTTAAGAATATTTTGCACATGGAAAATTTTACCGGAATCGTTTGAATTTTATCAGAGCTTTGTAGTTTTTCTAAAACAATAGGGTAAAATTTTATTTATGAATATTTACTGTTTTGAAGTGAAGTTTAGTATGCTGATAATATTCTGAAAATGTTAGAAGTAAAAAAAGTTAGCAATTATAAAATGTTATTATTTTCGTTAAAATTTATTTAATACAAGGATTTAAGCATTTACTACTTACAGAATATTATTTCTCCCTGATTTAGAATGTTGTAAAAAAAAATTTTTAACTGATGTTTTTGAGGACAGCGTTATCTATTATTGATTGAGGCAGCGAGATAATTTTGTCAATTATTTTTCTATATTTACGTTAATTACCGTTTCATATGTATATTTATGTCGGGTTGAGTTAAAAACAAATGAATATGAAAGATTCTTGTTGATGTGTTACTGGAATAAAAATTCTGTACTTTTTCTGAAATCACGAAATGAATTTCGAATTTCATAGATAGAAATGATCACTGGATTTTAAAATTTAAAGTACGCTTGGAAAGGAATACTTTGAAAATTAAAGTAAAATTTAAAAAAAATTTAATATTATGTTTGAATATAGCAGAATGTTGTAATTATTTACATTTTATTATGAGATTTCTTGTCTGACTACTCATGTATGCAAACTCCTTCGAGTATCTAATTTCCAACTGGCCATTGTATTTATACTTATGGTATTGTTTTATTGAACTAGGAATTATTGAACATCTAAAATTTTACTCGAATTGTTTGAATTTTATCAAAGTTTTGTAGTTTTTCTAAGAGAGCATGATTATGTTTTAATTATGGATAAAATTTACTATTTTGAAGTAAAATTAAGTATTCTGATAATATTCTAAAAACGTTGAAAAAAAGTAAGAAATTATAAAATGTGCTTATTTTTGTTTGAATTTAATAGAACGTTTGAGTCATTTATATTTCGTGTCTGATTATTCATTTCAGAAAAATTTTTAACTGATGTCCTTGACTATGGCGTTATCTATTAATGATTAAGGCAGCGAGAAAATTTTGTCGATTATTTTACTATATTTATGTTTATTATGGTTTCATATGCATATTTATGCAAAGTTGAGTTAAAAATAAATGAATTTAAAAGATTTTTGCTAAATATTTTACTCGAATGAAAATTCTGCACTTTTTCTGAAATCACGAAATAAATTTCGAATTTCATATCTGGAAATGATTAGTGGATTTTCAAATTTAAAATAAGCTTGGAAAGGAATATCTCGAACAGTAATGTGAAAAATTCACCTAAAATATGATATTTTATTTGAATTTTTCAGAATGTTGGAATCATTTACATTGCATTATGGAGTTTTTTGTCTGACTATTTATTTGCATGGACTACTTAGAACATTTCATTTATCACTAATTTTTTACTATTATTAACTGCCTAACTGATTACTTTTGACCTGTCACTGATTGAGATATCCAAAAAAATAATTGTTATTATATAACAACATATTATTAATATATATATATATTAATAATAACAATAATAACAACAATAATCATAATATATTAATAAATGATATTTCATATTTTCTGCTTGAAAAATTACGTATATAAAAAAAAATATAATAAATGTCTCGAAAATGAGTCCAAAATCACAAAAATTTTTTACATATACAGGTATATTCAGAGGTTGTACTTCACTCCATTTTGTAGAAATTTTCTTTGTCACAAGAAAGTGTCGCATTGTATAATCGAAAGAAAAAAATAGAAACATTAAGATTTCAAAAAATTACCTTCCAAACCATTAAAAAATGTAATTCTCCCCAATCGAAGACGTTTCCTGACTTTCCCACCAAACGAAAATCAGAGCATGATTGATACCACGCACACGTTACTGCTAGATATAATGTATCGTTGGCTGTTTACGTGCCAGTGGTCGCGCATCAATGCGATTTCACGCTTTTACGGACATGTGTGATTCCGGAATTGTTCTTAACCTTTGCCCTCTACAATGCTCATCGTTTCCCCTTCTATACTTTGCCGGCGCTAATTAATTCATGACATCGTATCAATAGCGTTCATTTGACTGAAAAATCATTATTGCCAATGATTAATTGAGCGAATGCAGAATGACGTGAGTTCGTGATGCATATTATAGATGCGTATATTCGCATAAAAAGACCTTAACTAATACTATCAAACGCGGGGTGAAAGAGCATTCGATGATTTCCAGTCGAATTCAGCGAATGCATCGTTCCGCTGTTTAGAGTTCAAGAGCGCACTGACCATTAGCATGACTGCGGCCGGACTGATTTTCGCTTAGAGCTATGACGAAATTTCCATTTCCTGCAATTTTCGTGAATGCAGGGATGAAACTTGTTTGAATAACTTGAAATTGGTAGAGTGACGAAATTCGCGTGAATAGTAACGCACTTAAACCAATTTTCACATACGAATGTTTAAGAATGGAAATTGAAAAATATATGTGAGTAGTTAATTAGGGTTTTCAAATGGGGGTAATTGAATCTGACAATAAAGAATATTGTAGACCTCAAAAATGACGTTTCTCGAACTCACTATTAGAACAACTAATTTAATAGTCAATTTTTAATTAATTCTAATTAAAAGAGAAAATCCCCTTATTTTTTGGATCTCCAGGTTTTCCTTCCTCAGACTTTACCACTTCTAAAAACTTTATTTTCATTACAGGGCTGCAGCATCTGAGCCTCGAGCAGGGCACCGGCCAAAATTGGGGTGGTCTGAGAGGATCCTTGCCTCCGCACTGCCTCCCACCTCCCCCAGGGCACCATTCCCACGCGCACTCAACCCCAAGCGGCGCCTCGGCTTTCAACCCATTTCATCACGTCATAGAACAAAGGTCTCCAAGATTACAAGGATCCAATACCGGTGAACACTCTTCCTACCAAGCATTCTTATCACAATCCACCACATGTGTGGCCAACATTCTAAATAATCAAACCACGTTTCTTTCTTCAGAATCTACGAGAAACGACCTTGGACCTATCAGCGTTTCTGTAAGGGACGTAACTTCATCCGCATCGCCAAACGGCTCTGGTCCTGGACTTTTAACAACAGCTTCAGTGACTGCACCGACGCCACCAGCCGAAGTTGCGACATCAACTTCAAGCCCTTCCAGCCATCATCCTCATTTTCAGGGTAGATAAGTTAAATAACATCACGAATTTGTATCCAAACTTCTCTTAACTTGGATGCTGTCAAATAAGACATCCAAAACCTAACACCTATTCTTCTTAATCAGGTCTTCATCTTCTAGGAGCTACCAACTCCCTCTTCGGTTCCATCTTCGCTCCGCTTCTCCCCCAATCATCCTGGCTCTACAATTCTCTGTACCACTCTCAACAGTACGTTCTGGAACCAGAATGGCACGCTCTTGCTCTACGAATGGCTCAGCAACGTCTTCAAAGACCAGACCAAGCCAGACTCGAGGACCTCAGGAAAATTCGGGAAAACAGTGGCAGTCCGGAAAGCAACTCCAAGTTCGAGCAAAGGCGAGATTCCGATGACGCCCAGCGAGAAGTGCCAAGTCCCGATGACAGCATCGAAGTGGATGACAGGAACGATCAAGATGGGAAGAAAGATCATAGTGAAGAGTCTTTCCAAGAGTCACCAAGCGTTTCCCCAGATTCTAGAGTAGGTGACAAAGGTCTGGAAATAAGGTTGAGACCTAGTCTAGAGAATTTGAACGAATCTGACGCGCAGGACGAATCCGACCAAATACTTTGCAAAGGTGATCAGCTGACTGTGAAGATCCGACTGGAAGGATCTGTGGATCTCACGACGAAGAGAGGTCAAGGCAAGGAAAACGTGGGACAAGATCTAACTATAAGGAGGAAAGAAGAGGACATTGAGAAAGAAGTTGTCAGAGGCAGAAGGGAGAAAAGTCCGAAACCAAGACAGGTCTGGAGACCTTATTAAACTTGAAGTGTGAAAGTGGTGTGGTCTTCACTTTTGGTGCTCTTCCTTCGAGGTTGTACATAAGTTCCATTGGTGGTTCTATCATAGGATTGTTCTACAGAACTCAAGGACTAACCAGGGTTTATGATCGGACAAGCGTGTAAATATGCATGGATAGGTCGATGTTTCAACAGTGTATTGGGGTTTCGATCATTCTCGGTCTTTGGTTATTCACTCTGGAATCTATCTGGAAACGTCGTCGTTCGTGTAAATAGAAGAAATCTTGTGAATTCTATCAAAGTCTAAGCACTCGATGTAGGAAGACATCTTTCGCAAATTTGCATTTCTTCTCTGAATTACGCATCTTTGAATACATGAACACTCTTCAGTTAAGGACATCGTCGAGTAAATAAAGTTCGTTCCACATTGACACGATTCATTTTCATCAACTCAGAAACCTTGTTCCTTGATTTTCAATTACGTTGCGACTCGATAGAAAACTGACGTCAAAATGACGTGGAAAAAGTTTGACTTTGGAAATGAGTTCGGGATGGCAATCAACATTAATAACGAAATCTGTCTGACGCACATGATGGATACCCATCACTGGACATGACCTTACTTTATCGGTAGGCCGGATTTTACAATTCGTCGCGACTGCGATTCGGTAGCACGCACCACACGGAAAAATGAGTAAGCCCAATATCCGGTGGTTGAAGAGCCCAGTGACGTGATTGATGGAAAACATAAAGCAGAGCTACTCGCATGACCGCGTCATGTCCGCATAAAAGCATAAAAATCCCACCAATTATTTGCTCTTTCACTTACCTTTCGCATTGTCCCGCGGAGCCCGCAATCACGAACGTTTCGAGCACCGCGAACTGGGCTTATTATTTTTCATGACATGGTTAACAAGTTGTAGAAAGATGTAATGAGATTGTATTTAATTAATGGAGAAGCTTTTTTAGTACTACATTTTACTTCCGGAAATCTCGTGTACTTTTTTAATTTTGTAGATTTGCTTTTACTGATATATAAGGAAGTTTATTGGGAAAGAATGGCAATTAGAAAATAAATTGGGGATGCAGTTTCAGTGATAAATTATTTGAAAAAAAAGTGACCTTGGGAAACGTAACTCTAAAATTTCATGAGTTACAACAAAATTAGAAGTACAAAGTTCTTTGAAAATGTAAAGATATGGAAAAAAAAATTTTATTTGAAATTTACGAATAATCGGATATTTGGACGTGAATTATTCGACAACTACAAATAAAATATCGTACTGTGAGTTTTAACAATGCCTTTTTGGACGAAACGATTACATCCCTCGGCTTCGCCTCGGGTTGCAGCCTTTCGCTTCGTCCAGCCAGGCATTGTGAAAACTCACAATAAGATACTATTTTTAGATAATTATTAACGAATGTGAATGTCTAAACGACTAAGAAAAATTTAGAAAAATACAGAATACATAAGTATACTGAAAAAAAATTTTTTTTGCAAGTAAAAATGCAAAAAAATGCTGAAACTACTTAAAATTTAGAGAAGTTATAAAAATATTGCAAAATCTATTAGAAATATTGACTTACTCCTGATTAATTTATATTAAAAAAATTTTTGATAATTTTACGGTCAACTCTAAAATTGAGAATATATTCTGAAAATTACAAGTATACAGGAAAAAATGCTGGTATTCGGAGGTAACAGATGCTACCTACAGTAAAAAAAATTTTTTTCAATAATTGAAAAAAACTGAGAAATCATATTAAAATGTGAAACAATCAATAGTTTAAAATAAAATAGAGGAAAATTAGTAAGTCATTTACTGACTTTTTATTGCTCAAATTAGTGAGCAATGATAAGAATGAAATTTTTGGCTTTATTGCTTTTTGACATTTCACTACTACAGTAAAAAAATGCATACCGCAGTAAAAAAATTTTTTTTTCAATAATTGAAAAAAACTGATGAATTATATTTAAATGTGAAGACAATCAATAGTTAAAAAAGAATAGAGGAAAATTAGTAAATCATTTACTGACTTTTTATTGCTCAAATTATTAAGCAATGATAAAAATGAAATTTCAGGCTTTCTTGCTTTTTGTAATTTTGCTACTACAGCAAAAAAAATACATACTACAGTAAAAAAAGTTTTTTTTTTCAAATAATTGAAAAAAGCTGATGAATCGTATTAAAATGTGAAAACAATCAATAGTTTAAAAAAAAAGATTAAAATTATTTAGTCATTTACTGAATTTTAATTGCTCAAATTAATAAGCAATGATAAGAATTCAATTTCTGGCGTTATTGTTTTTTGAAATTTTGCTGCAACTTTCGTAATTTTTCGTAAATGCTTAGAAGTTATTTAAATACATCATAAAATATCAAGGTTTTTTTTCTGCGTATCTTTGTGAATTCCTAAATTTTCGTAGAATTTTTGAATTTTTTTATGTTTCCGAATATTTGTTGAAAATTGTAGGATTTCATTGTCTATTTTTTTTGTTGCTTCCAGCCAATCTTGGAACTTTTTTTTGGAATTGTGTTTTTCAAATCAAGATTCAAAATATATAATAAAAACTTTTTTTTTTCGTTTTATCAGTCAGTATATTTTGGTTCAGTTTTAGAATTTTCCTGAATCTCTGTTACTTCTTAAAATTCTAAGGGCCTGAAGAATGGAATAATTATGTTAGAATTTCTATTCATACCTACATAATTTGTAATACGCTATTAGGAAGTTGTAAACTTTTTACAAAAAATAAATAAATGAATAAATAAAAAAAAATTGTTCAGACAACACACAAAACACCAGATAAACAATGTGACAAAAATTTCAAACAAAAAATTTTTTACGTAATCCTCATTAAAAAAAACATATTCAATACCTCAAATCAACAAAAAATTGTAACCACAAACCACGAACCAAGAAAAAAAAATTATCAAAAGGAAACAAGAAAATTTCATAACAATTATTGTAGAACAAATTAATTTGTTCTGACAAAACAACCAAAACGACTGAAACCTAAAAGAATAGATTTAAAAAAACACAACAGTATTTAAAACCGTAAATCAACAAGAACTCGACCTCATAAACCACAAACCAAACAATAAAATACATATAATCAGAAAACAAAAAAACGTGTAATAGAAAAAAACAATCATGCAATCCCAGAAACTCGCAGACACGCCAAAACAACCCTCCAAAAAAACTCGTCCAACATGCCCCTGCAGATCGGGTAATCGCTACAAACTACCCCAATGACGACACGATTAAAATTTCACGGCAGGACGGCAGAGCCGTCTCTGTATGATCGTCCTCTCAGCATGATTTTTGCCTTCCCCCGCCCCCTGTCCCTCTCGATTTTTGTCGATGCATCCCGCACTCCGACCGTGGGGTGATTGGCACGCGACCGCAACCACCCCCGCTTTTTAATACACGCGCGCTGCGACTGTGTATCGCATATATACACGCGCGCCCTCGCCACCCCTTTTTCCGTTCGCTTCGTCAACGTCACTGCGAACGGATTGATTCATCGATCGTAGTACACATCCGTCGACCAGAACAGCAACAAAGATTCGTGCCGCTTTCTCCCCCGGGATTGCCAAATATGCCCTTCACGTCAACAAAAGCCAAACGTGATAATACATTTTGTTTGCGCTGACGGGAGTTCCTTCCATTGCGATACACGAGTTTCGTTCCCCGACGCGTGATTTCTCAATGGACGGAATTTCAAGTGCAACTTTTTATTTTCAGCGAACTCGGGATGAAAAATCAGAATCTAAAGTCTTGCAAAGTGATCGAAGTCTTAGAAGTAGTATTTTAATTGCGCATTTTGGAGTACTTTTTGAAAATTGGAAAATTGTAGTTGTGGTTAAAATTTTTGTTTTGTAATTTGGTTTTCCTGTTTTTTAGAAACTGTCTTTGAAGTTTTCAATGAATTATAAAACGTTGGATTCTAATTGAAAACTATTTTGTCCAGTAATCAGTTAAATTTTTATTCATGTGCTTGCTTGAGAGGATTTTCATAAAAAAAAAGGAATTTATTGATAAAGACAATCAAGACTGGAAAAGCGCGGAATCGGCGTCATTTTTCTTGGAGTTAACTAAATTTGTCGAAGCCTGGACTTGGGGTGAGATCTAATTTTGGGACGAATTCAATGGGTCGACCCTCCGGTTCGATCGGGGCGACCTATCATTTATCCGAATTACGACACCCCCTTCAGGTCAGAAACTCGTTTATCATTATTAACTGCAAAGTTTGATTCGTGATGGTTTAGAAATTTAGTCTACCACTTTTAACATAATTTAGTTGTTCATAGGACAAAAATCACAGATATAATGAAAAAACTGCACTTATTAGCCAATGACCAATCTTTTACTGTATTTCAGAGATCGGAAAAATGGAGAATGGAGATTGATGAATTTTAAAGCAGTAACAAAAATTTTCCGGTTTTATGACGTTCAAATTCTGACGGTTTCAAAGCGAAGTTAAAAAATTTTTTTAATAGAAATTTCGGAAATTTGGAATATATTAGGAATTATGGAAAAATTATTGTTTGAGACTAATTTGATGGAATCGAAGGTTAAACAAGTTTATATTATTTTTTTAAAATTTGTAAAGATGAAAAAAAAAATAGAAAATTTTTACTTTTAAAAATTGTCAAGAATTTAATGAAATTGGGAAAATTGTTAGAATATTAGAAAATGTTCATGAATTTTGGGGGTGGTGTTTATAATTTATTGCTCAGAATATTTATTATTATGTTTTTTCATTACTGGATAAGAATCTGGAAAAACTTGAAATTTTTATCAATATAAAAAACGTTTTCATTAGTGGAATATATTTCTATTAAAAATTAAATTTTAAGGGGTTAAACAAATTTAACATTTGAAGGATTGTCAATAATTTTACCAAATTCGAAAAAGGTTTAGATTACTGGAAATCTTTATAAATTTTGTTCATTGTGTTTATCATCATATTTCTGAAAAAAAATATGATTTTGTTTCACGAGTTTTCAACATTTTTCAAACTAACTAGATCAGTATAAAAAATAATGAAAAATCTTTTGAGTTGCATAAATTCAAGAGAAATTTTAAAAAAGTTTCAATAGTTTGTGAAAAGATCATAACTTTGAAAATTCATATTAATATAATATTTATTTAAATATGTTTAAGATAAGTTTGATGATAATTAGTTAAAATAATGGAATTTTTTTGTAGAACATTGTAGTTCCCGGGATTCCATTTTCTTCAATTTAAAGCTCCAGTTTTTAAAAAAGTAGAATTTGAAAATAAACAAAATTCTAAAACGTAATACTTGAAGATATCTTAACACAAAAATATCTCAAATCGAATTCATCATCTCTGATACATACGTATAATTTTTTAAAAATGATAATTCAAATTATTCCAGAATTTTTGGCTCTATGTTTCAAAATCCTGTCAGTGAAGATTCAAGAAACAAGATCCTGAAATAATTTTTTTTAAATCAATGAAAATTAGAGAATCGTAGGTTTTTGCACTCATGATTTTAATTTTCCTTATGACACAAACTAAAGTTTAAGATTACTTTTTCTGAATTACAAAATCATCTCTGAACAATGAAAATCAATTTTTTGTGAATTGTCAACTACTTGTTTTTGTCGAAATTTTTATTTATTCAAAAAAAGCTTAACTTTTTCAACAGGGAATTTTGAAAATGAAGTAAATGAAATTTGAAAACCTTTACATAGAGTAAAACTTATATATATTTTTTTTTATCGAAAAATAGCTCAATTTTATTCTCATTTAGTAATTTTTCAATTGCCTCATATCGTTACTAAATTTTTGGATTTTTCTAAAATGTGTGTGCATTGAATTTCTCTCCAGGAAGCTACTATTTACGAAAAAATTTTAGTAAGATACACATACACAGTAGAAAAAAAAATTTGAAGCTTTCATTTTAACACTGAATGTGATTATGAATCAATACACTAAGCTATAGCAAGAAAATTTTCGAGAACTCGATTTTGATTTTCGTAAGTTTCTTATCCATCAACAATTCATATTTTGACTTTCAAAATTTTTTTCAGTTTTCTTTCAATTTTTTACAATTTTTTAAAAAAGTTTTTAAATTTTCAACTTATAATTGTAAATTCGTCAGAAATAAATCAAAACATAAAATATTTTTGTTGCTTAACAGTGTTATTATGGTTACATATTGTTTGAAAAATGTAAAGAATTAATGAGTAATTCTTGAAGTCAGTGTTTCGAGAAATTAGCGTTCCGGAAAATTGATTCCAGAAAATTGTTATTTCGAAATATGGTATTCAGAAAAATGAACTCGAAAATACGGCATGTGGAAAAAAGGGTTTTCGGAAAAATGACCGGCAACACATCCTACTCCTTTCTACTATAAAAAACACCCCATAGACCTTTTCCCCAATGCGAGGAAAACAATCCTAATGTGCCTCGAGAAACACCAGATTACGACGCGAATTTTTATTTAATTTTCTTGGGGGTGGTAGACAGGAAGAAGATTCATGAGGAAATATCTCGAGCTTGAATAAATCATAGAGTCGAAGAGGTCTCCTCTTGCCTCGACCCACCCTCCCGAACTATGACATGTCGGAAAGGTCTGCATTCTGCTATGAACTTTCAGGCGGCGTCCTTGTACTTTTTGTCTTGTCCTCTCTCACCCCCTCCCCCTTCCCCTTGTCACCCCTTCGTCGACTTCTATTTTTCCCACCGCCCACTGCCAACCGAGCACTTTAGATAATAAGACCAGGGCGCTCCGGCAGCCGTGAAAGGGTAAATTGGGTATTCGTCCGAGGAATTATCCCTCTAATTTCTTTAACACCGCTCTTGCCTGCCACACGCTGGGCTTTGTAAAATCTTTCTGACCTCTGGAGACATTTTGTGCTAAAGTGATTACAGGCCATGAAAAAGGTATTATGAAAAGGCGCCTGGGCAGGATATTTCGCAAACGGGAATTTCAAGCTGGGAAAAGCGCGAATGAATAGTTGGGTTCGTGGCATCGTGGGTGGTTTAACGTGCAGTTGGTTTGTGGTGCTTGATGGAATTTGACTTTATCATATCGGAAGAGGTCGGTATTGGGAGAAGTGGATGGGAATTGGAATATGAGATGGTATTTCCATTTTGCACAACAAATTATGCACAATCTACAGCTGCACAAAAATTTATGCACAATACCTACTACCCCGTAAAAAACTGTACACGTTCCCAAACACGAGCTAAATTCAAAATTGATTCCAAAAACTTCGATTGCCAAAATTATTCCAGACCAAGGGCCGACCCGAGAACGGAAAAGTTCGACAAAAGCGGCGCCGTTTCCGCGGCGGAAAATCGTGGGAACCGATGCGACGAAGGCTTTGTTATGTGCTCACGGTACACAAATGCTCCGAGTTAACCTCCAGAATGGGACCTCCTTTTGCCCCGGGCGCTCGTCATATTATGTTTACTCCCGCTGTTGACAAATCTTCCTTCTTCGCAGCGGAATTTCTGTATTGTACCATAGCGGAAAGTTTGTTTCTTTCCATTTTCCATCTTCGCTCGAACCGACATTAAGCCCCAAGTTTCATTACAACGAAGCGAATCATCTGTGAATGGAAACGAATCGCTCGGCATTCAGATACGCGAATATTAAGGGGCGAAAAAGTGGCGACTTCGCCCAAAGACAATATAAAAGTCTCGGGGGACGCTCGGGATTAGAAGTCGTAAATATCATCTGCTAAATAAAGCTCCGTTTTCTGGTACAAGTGCCACGGCGAAACCCTTTTTGCGAGGCGAGCATTGAAGGGGAACGAAGACAAAGACTCGAAACGAGAACTGGCATTAAGGTATCGGCGCGGGGGAGGGGGGGGAGAGCCTGAGGGGCGTTATTCTTATTCAGACTGCGGACTTCCTGTCAAGCCGCGATCAAATGTTCGCTTTTCAGGGAAGAAAATATTGATATTCATAAGGATGAAGGCGAGGATGGTTTGAATACTTTTTAACCGCAGTCTTCGAGTTAGTATACGAGTGAGGAGGATGAAATAAAGCAAGTTCTAAAGGAAAGTAAAAGTTTGTTACCTTTTGGAAGTGGATGACATTGAATGACTTTGATTACATCAATAATATTTTTTGAAAATCTGGTTGAAAAAAAATCTTGGAACAGTGCGTTAAAAGGTTGAATAAAAGGATGCAAGTTCGAAAAATGAGTTTTTCATGTTTTTGACTCCAAAAGATCGAGAAATCGTGAAAAAGATGAAAAATAAAAATCCAGCATTGTTCAATAAATGAAAAAAAAACTAAAAAAAATGTAATAGTTTGTTGCATTTTTGAGTTGAATGACTTTGGATGACTTTTATGAGATCAATTATACTTTTTGAAAATCTGTTAAAAAAAAATTCTCGGAACAGTGCGTTAAAAGGTTTAAAAAAAGGCTGCATGTTTGAAAAAAAGAAACGAAAAATGATTTTTTCATGTTTTTGACTCCAAAAGATTGAGAATTCGTGAAAATTATGAAGAATTAAAATAAGGCTTCATTCGATAAGTAATAAAACAAAAAATTAAAAAAAAAATTAGCACCGAAAAATATTTGCAAATTTTTAAACTTTTCCAATCCCTCGGAGAAATGAATAAAACTTTTTAATTTCCAGTGAAAGTTACTTTATTTCTTTCTTCAGCTGTTTTTTTATTAAAAATAATTCAAATTATAACTATTTTACCAAAAAATAATATAAAATTTCATATTTGTTGATATATAATAATTGAATTAATTGAAGCTATAATTGAAACAAAATAAAATCGAAACAATTACATATTTTTCATATAAATTTACATTAGTATTACAATAATTCATAACATCATTTTATGAATAAAGATTAATAAGACTTCAATCAATTTCAACAAAAAAAAGTTTGTTGAGAATGATTGAAATTTCATTATTGTAGATGAAGATGAAAAAATTATCGAGAATGAGAAAGGAAAGTAAATAATAAAGGGTTTATTAATAAAGTCTTTAAATTAATAAAAGTTCCACTTTGAAAGTATTCATCTTAATTCACAAAATTATGTTAATAAAACCGTGCATATATTTTTAATTTCAGAACTAGAGTGACGGAAAATATGCACGAAAAAATTTTATAATAGCACTTTGATATGAACGAAAAAATGGCATGATATGCTCAAAAAACATGAAAAATATGCAAAATATGCAATAATAAATGCACAAAATACTAAAGAGTATCTTCATCTTTATTCCTATTGTAACTGATAATCACGTGCTTTTAGAATTAGATGCTCTAATATTGAAAATTTCAACGTTTTTGATCATTTTATTCGATTTTTCAGGAAACATTATCTTTTTTTAAGTTTATAGCATTTTTTTAGTATTTACTATACACTTAATTTTCTGGAGTTTGTACAATATTCCACAAAGATTTTTAGAATTTGATTCTGTAATATCGAAAATTTCAGCGATTTTGAAAGTTTTAATCAATTTTGTAAAAAACAGTATCTTTTATATAAATTTTCAGTCTTTTTTTGGTATTTATAAAATGTTAAGAATTTGTTGTGTATTTATGGTATTGTATATAAATTTATACACTTGTATGTTTTATAGGATTCAAAGAGCGATAAATTTTTGAGAATATTATCTCTTCGTACTTTTTCATTATTAACAGATATTCAGTATTTCTCGCCTTTTTTTAGCATTTCTGAAACTTTCAAGGATTATTTAATATTTTAGTAAATTGCTATTCAGACTTATAGAATATGCTTAAGGGTTCAAAGTTTTTTACATGTTCAGCATTTTCATACATTTCATTTATTCTTCATTCATCACTTACAATTAGTTGAAACAATTCTTCAAATTTTCATTTTTTGCGTTATCCTAGACAATAATTTCTATAATTTTTTGAAATCAAAAAGAAAATTCTCCTACAATTAGAATTATTGTTATTTTTGAGCTAGTAAAATTAAGGATTCTGAATATCGTTACTAAACAATATGTAGAAAATGTATAATAAGCTAAAGTTGTATAAATATGTAAAATAAGTATGCAAGATGTTTATGCATATTTTCTGGCACTCGGAACATAAAAAATCATTACTTACAATTCTATCTAACTAATCAAAACTACTATTGTTTAATAATCTGCAAAATATACAATCAAAAGTGCACAAATTATTTAAGAGTATCTTCATCTTTATTCCTATTGCAACTGGCAATGACGTACTTTTTAATCAAAATACTAAGTTGTTACTAAAAAATATACAGAATATGCATAATAAGCTGAAACTGAGTAAATATGTAAAATAAGCATGCAATATGTAATTGCATTTTTTCGGTCACTCTGTTCATAACTATAGTAATGACTTTTAAAAAATTTGTGAATTGTAAAGTTACACAAAAAACTTGAGAAATAATCTAAATTATAGATAATTTATTAAAGGTATTGATTTATTTTAGATTTCGATAATTTAAGTTCTTTTATAAGTACCTAAAATTATTCAGTTTTCAGTAAAAGTTTGCAATAAAAACAATACTTCATAAAATCGTTCACAATTGACGCATACCAGTAAGATTCTCATTAATTATGAATCTAATTAATGATGATTCTAAGGTCCTAATTATAGTAATAAATTCCGAAATGAAATGCCATAAAATTTTCATTTCATAATTCTAGTAATGAATTTCTAAAAAATGTTCATAATCGTCCAGTGCAAGTAAATACACTCTATAACAAAATTGTGTATAACTAATACCATACCGTTAATTATTGTAAAACTTATGGAAGTCAATATAAAAGTTGTGTTATTGTTTAGATATAGATATTTTTAAATATAGTATATTTTAAATATTCATGTATATATAAATATAATACGAAATAAAGCAGGTTTCATTGGAAAAAAAAGTTTTCTTTTAAATATTTTCGAGGGATTGAAAAATTGAAAGAATTTTCAAATTGAATCGGATTAAAACGAATAATAATACTCCAAAAACCAAGAACAACAAAAAATCCCAAACCCCATACCGAGTCGATTTATAAAACGTCACTGGTTACAAGCTCAATCGCACCCGGCGTTGAAAACAAATGGAAAGTCAAACAGTTGGAAGGAAAACAGTTTGTAAAATAAAGGAAAAGGCGACGGATGCGTTCTTCCGCCGTGGGGTTCCCTTCAGAAAGCTTCCGCGGCTGCTCTGCCAAACCATTAAACAGAAACGTTTGGCTAACCGGGACAAAAATCCTCGAGCGACATTTTTTCGAGATTCCTCGCGTGCCAACACGGACAAAAGACAAACGCCGTCGCGTCTTGCGTTTGTTTCAAGCGTCATTTGTTTGCCAGGCTGCGGGCGTGTTTCTCGATGGGGGAATTGGGTGCAAATGGTACCGTAACTCGGAAGCAGAAGAAGAAGAAAAAGGCGAAGAAAGCATGCGGGAACTATGGGCTTGACTATCTGGGAAGAGACCGCATTTGAATGCCCTAGGAAACCGGGGGACGCCGCCCTTCGGTCCCTGCTTTGTCCTTTGACCCGCGAATCCTTTGTGCTCCCACATATGAAAAGACCATACTTTTCCCGACAAACAACTTGCGAATAATTGATGTCCTAGGAATTCGGGGATGGATTTGTATCTTTCCACCAATTCAAACTGAGAAAAATTTTTTCATAAACTCACATTTCCCGATCCTGCAATATAAAACTAAACAAGCATCACATAACTTGACCTACGAGATCTTATTTTCGCCAGGCGCCGCTCGTTTGCTCCGGCAAAGTCCATGGCGCTGCTTGATTAATGGGCAGCGAAAGGGCGCCTGTCATAAATGCCTGCTCTGCAGAAAGAATATACACCGGGACCGTGTTTTCTCCTCAATTACATCAATCCACTCACGACCCCATGACGTAACGGAGCAACCACTCGAATCGAAACCCTCGCCTCGATCCTTAATCGGTCAAGTGATCCTGGACCCCGCCACCAGTAGCCAAGTCAGTGATAGAATCGCAGGACAGTCAGGCGAACGGGGGTGAGGGGGATTACAGGAGAAACAGCTAATTCCGGATATTTATGTTGGGCGTAAAGTAGGGTTTGTTACAGTACTAGAGATCCTCGCTATAACCCTGAAGAGCCAAAAGCGACCAACTGACCAGAAAATTAACTCCTCGGTCGGTCCGTTTCGATCTTGCATTGGAAACGAAGGAACTTTCACGAGTTGTTGGGCAAAGGGATGAGATTTTCAAATGAGGATCATGTTTGTCTTTGATTTGACCCTTAAAGTTGTAGAAATTTTTCGTGGTTTACAGTTTTTTAAAAAAATATATACGTATGTTCTAATTTGAAGTATATCATAGAGATTTTGAATTCATGTATTGCACGTTATTTATAAAATTCGATTGTGTTTCTTTGATAATTTTAGAGATTAATATTTATATGAATTACACTACAGGTTTTGACGATATGATGCTATAGTGTTGAAAACATCTACGATTTTGATCATTTTAATTGGTTTTACATAAGACAATATATTTTACATCAGGTTTGACTGCCTGTTTTTGTGATTTTTAGCAAGAATACAATTCAAAGAATTTTTTTGTATTTTTTTTTGTTTTTATTATATGAAGATTTATATAAATATATGTTCTAGAACTAATTTCGGATAATTTTGAGTATTTCAAAAGCATTTCGAATTTTTGCATTGTACGTTATTTGTAAAATTTACCCACGTTTTCTGGCATTTTCATAGATTTATAACATTACTATCATTTAAAATCAGATTTTACTGCTTTTCATGAAATGTGGTTTACAGAAAAAAATGTATGCAAATTTTTTCTAAAATCGAACTGTAAAAAATCAAAAATCTAGTGCCTTTGGAGTAACGTGGCGAAATTTTCGTATTTCAACATTAGACATAAACTTGAATATTTTTAAACTTTACATAAGAACTTAGAATGTCGAAAAAAATCGAGGACAATGAAAAACAAATGTTTACATACATAATGCATGGTTGTAATAATTATTTATGATTATTTATTTATTTTAAGTCATAGCAATGATATACTTAATTAGTTCAACGAAAGTATTAATTTGTTTCAGTTATTAGTGGTAATTTTATATTCTAGATTTTGAAAATCATGAATTTTTAACCCCTGGTTTGTTTAATTCAGTATTATTGTAATCATTTTACAATTGACAAATGCTTCTTAAGAATGCAATCATGGATAAAAATTAAATTATGATAATTTAATCTTCATTCAAACTATTACTAAATAATTTTATTCATAGTTGAGACCACATAAAAACCTTATTCGAAAAATTTTTCATATAAAATACTGGTTCCTGTAGAAATTTTTTATAAAATAATTTTTTTCCGTATCATATTTATGAAGAAGTTGTTTTGTAATAAATTTTTATCTTCAAACAGTTTTTCGAAAAAAGTGTATTTCTAAATGTATCAGGTTATTTGTATTTTCAATTTCAGTTGATGACTATATTTTCAGAATTTCCTTTATTCTTCGTTTTCGATGTTAATTTTCTTTTATAACAATTTTTTACATAACATTCAATAGAATATATTATATTAAGGTATTCAAAAAATGATAATGTATTATATTTTTTTTATTTTTAATAAGATTTTGAAATTTTTTTCAGAAGTATAACTGGTTTTTATGAAGTTTAATTTTTT
The DNA here is from genome assembly GCA_030522825.1 of Platygaster orseoliae. Classification (NCBI taxonomy): domain Eukaryota; kingdom Metazoa; phylum Arthropoda; class Insecta; order Hymenoptera; family Platygastridae; genus Platygaster; species Platygaster orseoliae. The sequence continues at coordinate 55,680 of JAPYZL010171584.1, forward strand.
AGTTTTTTTATAAAAAAAAAACATATCTTTGGTTAGAAATATATCAACTTGTAATAAGCAGCGTACAATTGACAAATGCTTCTTAAGAATGAAATTATTTATAAAAATAAAATTATGAGAATTTCATCATCATTTAAATTAAAAATAAATAATTCATAGTTCAAACCACATGAAAATCTCATAAGAAAAATTTTTCTTATAAAATTCTGGTTTCTGTAAGAATTTTTATAAAATAATTTGTTTCTGTACAGAAATTATCGGAAAATTAATTTCATAAAAAATTTTTCTATTTTAACAGTTTTTCCAAAAAAATGCATTTCTGAATTTTTCAGGAATTTTTGTTTTTCAATTGCAGTTCATAACTATATTTCCAGAACTTCCTTTATTCTTCGATTTCAATGTTAATATTCTTTTGATACGGTTTTTTAAATAAGATTTTGTGGAGTATTTTATATTCAGGTATTCAATAAATGATTGTATTTTATATTATTAATTTTTTTTATTGGATTTTGACAATTTTTTCAAGAGAGTAACTGGTTTTTATAAGGTTGACTTTATAAAAAACTTAATCCCTATAACAAATTTCTGATTTGTATATAAATTTTTCCATTTCTTATAAAAACCAAAATCACTGAGGACGCAATTTATATTATTCATTGATTGTTGCAACAACTTTCCTGTATATGAAAGGGAAACTTCAATTTCAATTTGCACAACAAATTCTGCACAATCTACCGCTGCACAAAAATTTATATGGACAATAAATCTATCCATAAAGTCAACAATGCACAAAAAATTCATGCGCAATAGATACTATCCCAATTAAGTAATTATTTCCTTAAAAAATCTGCAAAATCGTCAAGTCCGCAGTAAATACTATGCACAGTAAATTCTTTCATGAATTCAAAAAATATAAAAATTCATTACAAATATAAAAAATTAAGAGTAAATCCAAATTATTCGTCGTAATTTCATATTCTAAATTTGCAAAATCATGAACTTTTATCCGCTAGTTTGTAAAATTTAGAATTTTAGTTATAATATCCTAAAAAAATCTACGAATTCGTCAAGTGCAAAATAAATACTGTGCACAATAAATTCTTTAACAAATAAAAATATTACAACAACTAATAAAAAATATAATAAAATGTATGAAAAATTGTATGTAATTCAAAATATATTTAAATTATTTACGGTAATTTCATATTCTAGATTTAAAGAATCAGTAACGTATGTATATCCCCTAGTTTGTTAAATTCAGAATTATTGTAGGGGAAAGTGGGGTAATGACGACCATAGGGTAATGACGGCTATCACCATTTTCAGTACTTAAAATTGACGTAGGTCTAAACCGTTTACTGTGACAGAAAGATTATTTCATAAGCTTGTTTTTAAGTAGATGCTGAACTGTGTGGATTTATTATAACTTGTAGTTCCAGACCAGTGCCGATACGTAACTATCCGAAAGTTTTATAAGGTGTTCAAAATATCGATTATTTCGTCAAC
>JAPYZL010171588.1:0-10796 GCA_030522825.1 Platygaster orseoliae
AACTGCTTACAACCGCGTTTATTGTGAATGTTTAGTGTCACAAAATGAATAAAGAATGCGAGGAATTCCTGAAAACTATTGGATTGGCGAGCCTCGTCGAAGAATTTAGAAGAAAATTGTTAATTAATTGTTATCAACGTGCGCGATAATATATATGCATCGATAAAGGCAAAGCAGATCATGCTTTGAGGTTAGGATGTTTTGTTATGAAACTCTATGGTTTAAAAGTAAACAAACGACAATCATGATTGGTCAAATATGTGTTCAAATCAATGATATGGCTAAATAATAAATAAATGAATAAATAAATAATGAGAAGTTAAACCACGCAGTAATTGGCATACAAGTAAAATCAAGTGACTGCTGCACCTACATCGCAGTTGCATCACAGCTTGATTCGTGTGGTTGTCACACCCGCGCAGTAGTTGTCTTCCAAAGAAGAGTAAACAACACTATTACTGTGGTCTTCACAACCACATCTGAGGTTGGGGCAAACGTTACAATTTTTCGTGGTTATGGCTACCTCAATTGAGCATGCTTTAACCAAATTTTTTTTTCGTGTAACTAATAAAGTAATGGAAGAACGCAAAATCAAGTCAACAAAAATCGTTCACTTGTCAATTAGAATATTTCACTGATTGAATCAATCAATTAGAAATTGAAGTAATTATAAGTTTTTTTTCTGAAACCGCGAATTCGATAAAATTGTATGTAATATTTGTTAATAATTTCGTGTGTTTGAAAATTTTGATGTATATATTTTGATAAGAAACATATATAATTACATTAATGAATATCTTATTGAAATTGTGGAATGAATGATAATAATAATAATAATAATAATAATAATGATGATGATGATAATAATGATATAACTATAAAATGTAAGAAATATGAAAATATATGTTCTTGATATAAAAAAAATGTAGGCAGATGAGTTTCAAATAAATTTCGAAAAATATATGAAATTTTCAAAAATTCCACATAAATTCGCTGAATTCCAGAGAAATTCTACCTAAATTTGAACTGAGAAAATCGGAAAATGTTGGAAAAACTCGTGTTGAGATTTTTCCAAACAGCCTGAACGCGGATACGTCTCGTCTATTTACTTTCTGCACGTGACAAGTGCGTACACGGACGAAGGGGTATCAAAAAAGGGCACGTTCCGTCTGCTGGTTGCGTGGTACGACACATGCTCTTGACGCGTGTCACAAATCCCAGGGTTAATCACAGAAAGGATCGATTTCGAAGGACCCTAAATCCGAGCTCTCTTCAAACACTTTTTTCGATCATATTACAATCAATGGTTGATATTTTTCTAAGCAATAAACAATATGTATATAACATTCAACACACTGAGAGAAAAATCTAATACTTTTTACTGAAAAATATAGTAATGGTAGATCGAGATAAAATATAGTCAATTTTACGGTATACAGTATTGTATTATTTAAAATATTTGTATTGTAGTCATTGGCATATAGTATAATATGTATAATGTATGACAAATTCGAATAACATTGTAGATTTTCCTAATAGAATATAGTAATTTTCCCAAAATTTATAGTACAAATTACAAGGTTTTTTTCACAGTGAATACAAACATAACATTCATCATTCAACGAATTCCTCACTTTCCTCCAACTTATCCCAACCCCAGAAAATTCGAGAAAAGCTGCTGTGGAAAGCGGTGAATGCGAATAAATAATCTCTGGCAAGAGGAAAAAGAGCCGTTTCTTATCGGCAGACGGGCGTTAATGAGTTTTTAATGAGCGCTTAAACGCTCGTCGAAAAAGCCTGGCTTGAATTTAACTACCGTTTTTGCACGCTCTTGGATATTAATTTTTCTTCCTCCTACCACTCGTTCGTTTTGTGTTTTTGTCCCAAAATCGACGGAGGAAAATTTACCGTGGTAAATATACGTCAAGGGAAAAATTCAAAGTCATTAAATAGAATAAAAGTCTCTGGTTATCAAACTTGATGTTAAAACTAGACTTCAAAGAGTTTCTGTGGAGTGGAATAAGAGTTTTTGAGCAGTTGGATGAAAGGTAAATAACTTGAAAAGGTTTGAAATTTGTTTGCAATGGTTTCGCGGTTTTTACCTTTGCTTTTGGCTGATATCAAGACTCGTTTAACTTTTTGATGAGATTCGTCAAGAACGAAATTCTACATTTTTTAATATTTAATGATGATTCTAATTTTTTGTTCTCTTGTTTTCGTAAAATTCCCAAAACGTCCAAGTTTCTAAAAAACCATCGAAAAGACGATGGAATATTGTGAATTAATCGGGTTTTCTTTCTCATCTTGCAACGCTCGACGCGGGGTTCCACACACGTAATTACCAATTCTTTTGGGCAAAATAAATATCGACGAGGAAATTCTTTCTAATCGCATGACTCATCGGTTTCTCTCGATAGAGAACCGAGAGGGCCAGTGATTCATTTCAATTTCGGTTTTTAATTGCACCCAGCGGCGTATCCGTCACTTCCCACGACTATTCAGCCAACTATTTCGCAGCAGGTCGGCTACATTAGTCCGCACCATTGCTGCCCTTTCGCTTTCATCGGGCCTTTTTTCGGCTCGCCCCCAAGCTAAACATTCTTGGCTTTTTTACTTTTTTTCCTTCTTTCTCTCCTTCTTGCCAAGCTACGGTGCTGACGGATTTACAAAAATGGACTTTCAAAACATTTTCTCGTAGGTTTCAATTTCGAAACGAAGGCCAAGTTTTGGAAGTCATTCATACACTGAGAAACAAATTTTTGGTCACAGCAACCATTCATTTATTAAAATATAAACCCACCAAAGTTTTGGGTCGTACAACCAAACCTTCAGGTATGATAACCAAATAGTTGGTTATTGCAACCTAGTTTTGGGTTGTCATAACCAAAGTTTTGGTTGTAATACCCAAAACTTTAGTGGGTCCATATTTTAATAAATCAATGGTTGCTGTAACCAAATCATTTTTCTCCGTGAGAACCTGCAAATTACTTTTTGAAACGATACGTTTCCGTCAGTTTTTGAGATATTATGACAAAAAGAAAAAACACGCGTCTCATATTTTTTGATAAACTAACGATATCAGCAATAAAAAAAATTGACGCAACTTCCCATTTCTCGAGAATCTATTTTCGTCTCTTCACCGCAAATGGTAAAAAGTATTCTCGAAAAAACTCCTTGAAAATGTCGATTGTTTAACGCCTCAGCTGCTTATTTCTTTTGCTGTTCTCGCTTGCAATGTACAGTTTCACCTCTAAAAATAGGGGCCAGGCATCAATCAGGAGGTCGACAAACTCCGGCGTGTGCTTTGTATTCTCCATCTCATTCGCGCTCAACGCGGATAAATATAAATATATGAAAGGGCAAAGGGAAGTGAAGCTTTCGTGTCACTTGGCGCGAACGCTTGATTATACGTTTCCTCATTTCTTTCGTCGCTATTTCCGTTACTCTTCCAATCCGGGAACATGCGTTTTTCATACACAAGAAAGCAAAGAATAAAAACCTGTTGTTACAGTTTTTTGTTGTTGGAGCTGAAATTTCAAAACTGTAAAAATTGCAAAATATTGCCATCTGGAAAAGAATCATTTTCCATATTGCAATGTAATTATTTTAATTATAATATATGATACTGAAAATTCACTGCTTAGACTGTAAAAACTGTAAATGAATTCGTGTTATATTTTGGACATTCAAAAGATGATGTGTCATTATGAATGACTGTATTTAAGACCCGTTCACAGCGATACACGATCATTCAGAAAAAATTTTTACTTTGTGGAAGGGAGAAAAGTCCGAGGATTCTGCACTGGGTTTTTTTACTCGTGGCTGTGGGCAGAAAGTTTAAGTGGGTGGATCGACGAGACCATAATTCTTCCAAGTTCTTGGGCTGAGATTGAGGATTAGGATCTCGAGGGAAGAGTCATCATCGCCCCGGTTCAAAAAGTGACCAAAAAAGTTGACAAACAAACCTTTATGTGAATGATAACATGTTTTCAAGGTTGCAACAATGATTGGAATAGAAAAAAACGGAAATATGTGAAAAAAAGGCAGGAGTTTTTTGGAATAATACAATTTCTTCAGGATTTTATGGTTTTGAATCATTAACGATTTGGTTGAAATTTTTAATTTATAGGTAATATATGTTCGAGTTGAATGTATAATGGAATTTGATTCTCGTGATTTTCAAGTCACTGAGGTTAAAATCCTTTTTTCTGGGTAATACTTGGGATATCTTTTATGATTATTTAGTATTTGTACAACTTGAAGGATTTTATGAAATTATTATAGATTTTTATACAGCTTTCTGGAATTCAGTCTTCTGGGAATTGTGGAAATCTATTCAAATTTATAGGTTAAATTTTCTAGGTTCTATTTTCTAGGTGCGATTTCCTTTCATTCAATTTTCTGGGTTATATTTTCAGGGTTTTTTTAGGTAGGAATTCAATGTTCTATTAATTATGGATTTCTATTCAGATTTCAAAATTTCAATGTTCTATCGATTGTGGAGTACCATATCATTTTCTAGGTTGAATTTCGTTCTATTCAATTTTCGAGGTTCAATTTTCGTTGATTCCATTTTTTTGTATTCAATTTTCTAGGTTCAATTTTTTTTATTCAATTTTCATGGTTTAATTTTCTCCAATTCAATTTTCTAGGTTAAATTTTCTTTTACTCAATTTTCAACGTTCTGTTTTCTACGTGAAATTTTCTTCTATTCAATTTTCTAGGTTCAATTTACTTCTATTCAATTTTTTATGTTCTATTTTTTACGTTCAATTTTTTTCTATTCAATTTTCTCTGTTCTATTTTCTAAGTACAATTTTTTTCTATTCAATTTTCTTGGATTTTTTTCTTTTCAGTTTTCTTATATTAAATTTTCTAGGTTCTGTTTTCTAGGTACAATTTTCTTCTATTCAATTTTCTTGAATCCATTTTCTTATATTCAATTGTTTTATATTCTATTTTTCAGGTTCAATTTTCTCTTATTTAATGTCTATGTTCAATTTTTTTCTATTACATTTTCTTGAATCAATTTGCTTTTTTTAAATTTTCTAGCTTCAATTTTCTTATAATAAATTTTCTAGGTTCAATTTTCTTCTAGGTTTTTTTTCCATAGACAATAAATTAGACGTCAAATAAAGGTAACAGAGAAATTCAAAATTTCAAAAAATAGAGATACGATTTTCTTCTCCATGTTCAATTGCCTTGGTTCACTTTTTTCTATTCAATTTTCTAGATTAAATTTTCTTCTATTCAATTTTCTATGTTGTATTTTTTATGTTTAATTTTCATCTTTTCAATTTTCTAGCTTCAATTTCTTTATATAAAATTCTCTAGATTCTGTTTTTTAGTTTCAATTTGCTTCTATTAAACTTTCTAGGTTGAATTTTCTCCTACACAATTTCCTGGGTTCTATTTTTTTCTATTCAATTTTCTAGGTTCTATTTTCTAGGTTCAATTTTCTGGGTTTTCTTGGTAGGAATTCAATGTTCTAGGAATTGTGGACTCGGATTTTTAAAATTCAATGTTTTGGGAATTATGGATTACTATTTAATTTCCTATGTTCAATTTTTTCTATTCAATTTGTTAGGTTCAATTTTCTTCTACTCACTTTTCTACATTCTATTTTCTATGTTCAATATTCTTCCATTGAATTTTCTTGGTTCAATTTTCTTGTATTCAATTTTCTACGTTCTTTTTTCTATGTTTAATTTACTAGGTTCAATTTTTTCCTACTCAAATTTTTAGATTTTATTTACTATGTTTAGTTTTCTCTATTCAATTTTCTAGGTTTAATTTTCTTCAATTTAATTTCCTAGGTTTAATTTTCTTCTATTCAATTTTCTAGGTTCTATTTTCTTCTATTCAATTTTCTAGGTTCTATTTTCTATGTTCAATTTTTTCTATTCAATTTTCTTGAATCACTTTTCTTATTTTCTTATATTACATTTTCTAGGTTCAATTTTCTTCTACTCAATTTTCTAGTTTCTATTTTCTATGTTCAATTTTTTTCTATTCAATATTCTAGGTTCTATTTTCTAGGTTAAATGTTCTGGGTTTCCTGGGCAGGATTCAAATGCTCCAGGAATTATTAATTCAGAGTTCAAAAATTCAGTGTTTTATGAATAATGGATTACTATTTAATTTTCTTTCATTTAAATGTTCTAGTTCCTATTGTCTAGGTTCAATTTTTCTAAGTATATTTCAAATTCCTATCAATGCAATCACTCAAACATTGGACATTCATTCTGCGAGAATTGACTGATTCAAGCTACTCAAAAATTAATCCAGTTGATGCATCAATATTTTTGCAATCATTGAGAGGTAGAAGGTAAGCTGATTGCTCAATGATAATGCAATGAATGTGCATTGATGCTGTTTTAACATTCATTCAAATTCTTCAATGATGCTACAATTTTTACCAACGCATCTTACTGCAATTTCGATCAATCATGATGCATCACTCAATGTAAAAGATGTATGCTTATATAAATTGAAATATAATCCGGAAAACTTGGATTACGGTTTCAGAAATCAGCAATACGATAATCGCGAATTTGTTATACGGCCTGAGTGCATCCGGCCGAGAGGGAAAAGAGGGACCGAGAGGAACTACACCCCGCACAGCATTCCATTCCACGGTCCACCGTCTGCAGCAGTGACGTTGCGCTCCTACGTGTCCCTTTCCCTTCCCCCGAATGAGGTATTTCACGTCCCTTTCCTTTACTGCAGCATCCTATTCGCCAAGTGAGAGAGCGTGGAAAAGATCCAGTTTGGGAGCACGATCAAAGGCCATGTGGCTAACAGTGGGTAACATCGCATTTCTAACCTGCGTACTTGGAAATGCTTGGAAATTCACCGTGACTTATCGCTTCTGTAACATTTTCAATGTCAACTAAAGAAAGTTGCCATTAGTCTTGCTTCTGGCGGCGTTTGTCCGGTTTTTTTTTTTTTTTTTTTTTTTTTTTTTTTTTTTTTTTTTTTCTTTCTGTCTTTTTTTCTTTGGCTCAAGGAAAAAATCTAGAAATTTGAACTATAAATATTGTACAAATTGATGTATTTTAAGAAAATCGACATTATTATTATTATTTACTGTATATTCTAGTACTGCATATAGCAAAATTCATTACTATATTTTTGATTTAAAAAAAAAGTCGAAAGAGGGTTTTTCGGGCGCCGATAAACCGGCCGCGGCTTTTCTTTTTTGGCCTTTTGTTGCTGGGCCGAGCCGGCGAAAAAATGTGTCCGCGTTTATAAGTATCCATCTTTCTACCAACGTGGATTCCCGGACTCGGCGAGCGGAATTTATGGGCGAAAAGTATTTCGTACTTGGCCCTCGTTAATTGCTATCCGCGCGTTATCGGCCCGTCGATCGAGACCGTGTCCCTCAAACTCATTGCAGCCCAGAAAAAGAGCTGGGAAGAAGCCGATTTCGGCTCTTGCCCGGCAAATGCGATTATCCTTTTTTCAATGCGCCGCATTTCGAGTGGACGCGGCTCGTTAAGATTCAAACGGGGGACGACGCGTATTCCGGGCTAAAGGAGCTTAAGTTTTCGAATAATTGCAGTATACGCTGACCAAGCCTCTCACGTTTTTCCACGAATTCAGAACGAGATTTTCCGAGTAGTCCTGATCAATTTGGTTAACTTGAATTGATTTTTAATTTAGAGATACAAGTTTTATTAGACTCTGGCAAATTTTGTTTTATTCGAAAAAACTTACTTTTTCGCCACTTTAAATTTGTCACCTTTATAAATTTCTATTGCAAATTTATTATTTCAATGCATTTAATACTTTTTTTTTCATAAATGAAATTTTGTAGAATTCTTTAGTATTTTTTTAGATTTCTATTATTTTTGTATGATAGATAGCTGTATAAATTTCTAAAACTCAATGATGTAGACTTTTAATTTCAATTGATTTCTAGTAATATTTATAGACTCTGTCAAATTTTGTTTTAGTCAAAAAAACTTACTTATATGTTAACTTGAAATTGTCATTTTTTAAATTTCTAAATTGCAAGTTTACTATTTAATACGTTAAATGAATTTTTTGGCATAAATGAAACAATAGAGAATTTTTAAGTTTTTTTCTCAATTTCTAGTATTTTTGTAGACAGCTGTATAAATTTCTAAAATTCAATGCTTCAGACTTTAAATTTCAATTGATTTCTAGAAATTTTATAAGACTTCGGCAAATTTTGCTTTAGTCGAAAAAACTTACTTTTCTACTAACTTCAATTTGTCAGTTTTTTAAAATTGTTTTTAAATTTCTATTGCAAATTTATTATTGTAATTCATATTTTTGCATAGATGAAACTTGAAAGAATTCTTCAATACTTTGTTAAATTTCTACTATTTTTGTAGATAGCTGTATAAATTTCTAAAATTCAATGCTCCAGACTTTAAATTTCAACTGATTTCTATAGTAATTTTATTAGACTCTGGTAAATTTTGTGTAAGTCGAAAAAATTGACTTTAATGCTAACTTGTATTTGTCATTTTCTCAAACTGCTCTTAAATTTCTATTACAAATTTATTATTTTAACACATTAAATTTAATGTATTTTTTTTTTTTTGTATTAATGAAACTTGAAAGAATTCTTTAGTATTTTTTTATCTAAATTACTATTATTTTCATAGATAACTGTATAAATTTCTAAAATTCAATGTTCCAGACTTTAAATTTCAATTGATTTCTACATTTCTAGTAATTTTATTAGACTCTCGCAAATTTTTTTTCAGTCGAAAAAATGTACTTTTCTGCTAATTTGAAGTTGTCACATTTTTAAATTGTTTTTTAAATTTATATTGCCAAATTATTATTTTGATACATTTAATGCGTATTTTTTCATAAATGGAACTTGAAAGGATTCTTAAGTATTTTTTTTAATTTCTATTTTTTTTTTAGATGGCTTTATAAATTTCTAAAACTCAATGCTCAAGACTTTAAATTTCAATTTATTTTCATAAATTTTCCTAGAACTTCGCAAACTTTGTTTGAGTCAAAAAAATTTAATTTTTTGCCAACTTGAATTCGTCATTTTTTAAACTTACTGTTTTTAAATGTATATTACAAATTTTTTATTTTAATACATTTAATACGTTATTTGCATTAATGAAACTTTAAAGAATTCTGTAATATTTTTTTGAATATCTATTATTTTTTTAGATAGCTGTATAAATTTCTAAAATTCAATGCCTTAGACTTTAAATTTTTATTGATTTTTAGTAATTAAATAGGTTGCTGGAGAAACTAAATCTACGTAAATTTGAACGCCAAGTTATTATTATTATTAATAATAATACATTTTTTTGACGAATATTAAAAATATTATAATAGTTTTTTTACGGCGATATCGCGACAATCGTACCGTATCGTCTGAAAATACCGTGATATCGGTTATCGACATTAAAGCTGATTATTCCAATCCCTAAAAATTGCGTAAATTATTACCATCAATTCGTTTGTGTACGTTTGTTTTCGAAAATGTTATATTCTTTGCATCAAATTTTTCTGGATTTCTAGTACTTTAACGGATTTTTCGGAGAATGTACAAAGATATCTAGTACTTCCCAGAATTTTAGTATTTTCATTTTTTAGATTTCCTAGTACTTGCAAAGATTTGTATTTTTTGTATTTTTTCTAAATTTCAAGTGAAGTTTTTTGGACTTTTAAACTTTCACACTCTAGAATCCTAAATTTTATAGTACTCAAAGTACTTTTCCAGTATTTTCCGATTTTTTCGTACAAGTTTTAAGCATTGTTAAATATTTTGGAAAAAATTATGCTCGCATAGATTTATAGTATTCCCTTGAAACGTAGCATTTTAGATATTTTCTAGTATTTTTGAAGAAAATACTTATAAAATGTTTTCTAATTTCCTAATATTTGTGCAAGTTGCTACATTAATTTTTCGAATTTGATTCTTCAGGATTCAAAGTTTTATAGATTCGTACTACTTCTACGGATTTTTCATCCATAAGATCATCTGAGGCCTACGCCTCAGAGCAAATTATTCAAATCCTTCGTATTAAAGCGTTCCTCGATGATTGAATCATTGACGAATTCTTCGATTTTTGATTGATTGAAAGCGCATTTGCTCCGGGAACAAGATTCGCTTCCGGCACGTTCGCCCACACAAAAAGGGAGTAGGGAGGGGCTAAAAAGGGAGAAAGAAATGAGCGAAACTGAGACGCGAGCACGCAACTCGCGCAAGGCATACTTTTCCAGCTCTCGCGGTGAGAACGAAACTCATCGTGAGCCGCTGCAAGGTGAGCTGGTTCGGGAATGAAAGAGAGAAAAGAGAAGAAGAACGCACGGTGGGCTGCTTATTTAAAAGTTATAACTTATAAGAGCAGCCATTAAGTCCGTTAGCCTGGGCTGCATGCCTTCGGCTCTCCATCTCACTTCTTTATCCCTTTATCTCCGTTCAACTCGCGTTTTCGCTCCTCTGCCCGATATTGTCTGGCCATTCTCAATTCACTCCCAGATCAGGGCTTTTAACCCTAGATTTATCGCCATTTTTTCGATCAAAGCCGAAAAATAGGGGTTATGCAGGCGCGTAGACAGAGGGGGTTCTTGGAGGTCCGAAACCCTCCCGCACAGAAAAAACTAATGTGGTTAAAACACCTAAATTGAGAGGTTTGCGGCTACAAAAGATCTAATAACGTCAAAATTTTGTGCCTTAACATTTTTTCTAGCTACAGTTACTAATACGGATAGTTTCATCAGCTAATTGTGTATGTATGTTTCAGATAGTTGCATGAACTATACACAAAGTCATCATTGCAACCTTA
>JAPYZL010171591.1:0-11432 GCA_030522825.1 Platygaster orseoliae
AATATGCTCGCGGAAATACAAAAACATAGTAGGGAAACCGCGGATTCGCTGAAATCGAATCACGATTGCAACACGATCGCAGCCCGATCGCATCCCGACCGCGTCCCGATCGCGTCACGATCGCTGAGCGATCGGGATGCGATCGGGCAAGTTTTGCTTGGGTATGATTCATTTTTTATAAGATATTGAAATTTTTATAACAGTGTAACTGGTTTTTATAAGGTTTTTATAATAAATAATAACAATAATAAATATAAACTGAGTTTTACAATATTTTTATAATTTTCATAAGAAAATTTTGTATATAAGAATTTTATAAGGTTGACTTTATAAAAAACGGAATTCTCGTAAAAAATTTCTGATTCTTCTAAGATTTTTGCCATTTTTTATAAAATCCAAATCACTGAGGATGCATATCAGATTTCTCATCGATTGTTGCAACTTTTTTCTCGTATTATGTAAAGAAAAAACTATAATTCCAATTTGCACAAAAAATTATGCACAGTCGACCGCTACACAAAAATCTGTATGTAGAATAAATTTATACAAAAAGTCAAGAATGTAATAAATTTATGCATAATAAATACCATCCCATCAGTTTCAAAAGGAATAAAGATAAAGATACTCTTTAGTATTTTTCGCATTTATTATTGCATATTTTGCAGATTTTTCATGTTTTTTAAGCATACCATGCAGTTTATTCGTGCATTATTAAATTTTGCAATTCATAAATTATAATTAAACAACCATTATTATATTTCAATATAGAATATATTAAAAATTAAATATAATTATAAATTATAAAATGCGTTATTATCAAATTTTTTCGTGTATATTTTCGGTTTCTCTGGTCATGACCGTGAATATCCCTGTAAATTTCCTTGTAAATTTTTTGCCTCTCATCCTAAGTCATACCTCGTTTCCGAGCTGCTCGTCGAAGTTGCTTCGAACAAATGCTCCAAAGTTTTTTCGATAAATCCGCCCATTGTGTGAGACTTGCCGCATCCTGTTTGGCCGTAGGCGAAAACCGTTCCGTTGTAACCCTCCAGAAGCGCTTCCACGACAACGGAACCAACTTGCTCGTACACTGTTTCCGTCGAACATTCCGGTCCGAAAATTGCGTCGAATTGGTAGACTTTGGCGGTGACCGCGTTCGGTCCGTTTTCCAAAATACAGCTTTTGTTCACGGTGTCGATTGTTACGATATTCTAGTGGAAAAATAGCAATACTCTTTATATATTTATTATATATGAATATAATTAATTCACTCATGAACGAACTGTAGTTTAAAATCTTGAAGATTCACGATTTCGACCTTGTTAAGTTTTATTACTTGCAATGTTATAATACAAGAGGCAATGACCTTGGTGATGAAAATCTGTCAATGTTGCCATTTCAAGGTTTCAATCGCTGAATCAAGTAAAGATAATATCTTAAACCTAATAATTCATTATGTATTTATGTATAATTTTTTTATAAAAATATAAACACTGCGATTCAACATTGAAAAAAAAAAAACTTAAACATTCTAATCGTCTATTCTATGTTAGAATAAATGACTGAAAATAAAAACAGAGGAGTCATTTTTCACCTCTATTCATAGACGATAATAAATTGATCTAATGAAAATCCATTTTTCATTCCTAGATTCTATTAAAAAAACATCGATACCAACAACGACCTCTTGCCCTAAACAATTGATCAACACTAATGCAAAACAATTTGTTAGCGACGTGAAAAAACGCCACAATCGTGGTATCGAACTTTGTAGCCTAGCGACCGTGACTAAACAGAACTTAATTTTTTGCATTTTGCAAAGTTTCCAATAAACTTCTGTCATTGATACCGTAATGAAAAAATGAGCAAGTTTTTTTTGTGTGATTGTAGTAATTCCAGAATTACAAGCCAAGCTCTTTGGAGATTTATGACGAAAGTACTCAAAAGCGCACATGAACGTAATGATATTATTGCACATTGTCACGTGATAAGTGGTATGTGCACGATAGTGAAGCCGAGTATCGATTTGGCATATATTTTACACTATCATCAACCAAAGGGAATCGATAACGACAAGTTTGCATAAGGGAAGTAGGACTCGCGGAAGAACGTCTTTGCATGATCTCGTTCCATAAATTTACTGGTTTCTAATTTACAACATCATCGAATTGTAATTCATCGAGAAGTTTATAAAATATAATTATTGAGAAATTGTATATTATTCAAATTATTTGGAAACAGTACACAATTTCCTCCCTGAAATTTGTTTTATCGGTTTGAAAAATTCTCCCCAACTTTTTGGAATTCTACTGTCACGAAGAATATTTTTTGAAATTTGTTTTCTTAAATTCCTAAGGTTTTGAAAAGTAAAAAAAATTCTACGATCGATTTATTGCTGATAGATGCTGACGAACATTGAATAAAAAAAATTTTATTGAACGGGTTTGTTTCTTTTTTTCTAGAACGTACTCGACATGATTGTTGCAACTCGCGCTGGTTCATGGGCCGGCATCTCACGGCCACTTTCACGGTCTCGCTCATCTGAAATTACGAAAAAAAGTCAGAAATATGAAATTCGCTATCTATTCGAGAGAAAGTTGATCAAATGAATGTCTGTTATGTGGGTTGGTGATGGTGTGACTGAATTTTCGAAATCTTCGTTTTTTGTGTTTCGTTCTTGAATTTATAAAGGAGCTTACTTAACTTTTTCAATTGTGAATTTTTTCATTTTTTATTATAATGACTACTGTAATTGAATTGTTTCTGTTTTTAAATCAACTATCTAAAAATAAATATCTATTGTGCATAAATTTTTTATGCATTCTTGACTTTTTGCATAAATTTATTGTACATAGAGATTTTTGTGCAGCGGTCGATTGTGCAAAATTTTTTGTGCAAATTGGAATTATAGTTTTTCCTTCATGTATACAAGAAAATAGTTGCAACAATTGATGAAAAATCTGAATTGCATCCTCAGTGATTTGGTTTTTATAAAAAATAGCAAAAATCTTAGAAGAATCAGAAATTTCCTTATAAGAATTCTGTTTTTTATAAAGTCGACCTTATAAAATTCTTATGAAAAAAATTTTCTCATGAAAATTAAAAAATATTGTAAAACTCAGTTTATATTTATTATTGTTTTTATTTATTATAAAAACCTTATAAAAACTAGTTACACTTTTATAAAAAATGTCAATATCTTATAAAAAATGAACCATATGAAATATCATTATTTATTTAATGTTTCAATGTAAAATATTTCACAAAATAATATTAAAAAAACTGTATTTAAAGAATATTAACATAAAAAAAGAAGGATAAAGGAAACTCTGAAAATATGGTCATCAACTAAAGTTAAAAAATACAAAAATCTGAAAAATTTAGAAAATTTTTTTCGGATAAACTGTTTGGATAGAAAAATTTCTTATAAAACAAATTTGTGTATAAATTTTACACAGAAAAATATTTTTATGAACAAATTATTTTCTAAAAATTTCTACAGGAAATAGAATTTCATAAGAAAAACTTTTCTTTTAAAGTGTTTAGAAGGTTACAATATCAAGAAAGTTTTTTTTATAAGAATTTTATACTGTCGATCTTGTAAAAATTTGTATAATGTTTTTATAAAAATCAAAATCACTAGGGATACAGATCAGCAATACAAGCAAGTATTGGTATTATTTACAAGTATTTTTTAATTACTTATATTATAATTATTAACAAATTATCATGATATATTTATTATCAATAATTGCATTCTCAAGAAGCATTCGTCAAGTTTAGGTTGTTTATTGCAAGTTGATATAATTCTAAACAAAAATATTGTTTTTTCATAAATGTAAACAATTATAATATGCACAATGAACCGCTGCACAAAAATATGTATGTACAATAAATATATATATGCACAATTTAAACAATGCAGAAAAATTCGATTGTGTATAATTTTTTGTGCAAATTGGAGTTATAGCTTTTCCTTCGTGTATACAAAAAAATAGTTGCAACAATCGATGAAAAATCTGAATTGTATCCTCAGTGATTTGGTTTTTATAAAAAATGACAAAAATCTTAGAAAAATCAGAAATTTTTAATAGGAATTCCGTTTTTTATGAAATCGACCTTGGAAAATTCTTATAAAAAAAATTTTATTCTAAAAATTGGAAAAATATCATAAAACTCAGTTAACATTTATGATTATTATCATTATTTATTATAAAAACAAGTTACACTTTTATAAACAATTTCAAAATCTTTAAAAAAAATTAATCATATGAAATATTATTACTTACTGAATATTTCAATATAAAATATTCCACGAAATCTAATTAAAAAAACCATATATTTAAGGAATATTAACATAAAAAACGAAGAATATAGGAAACTCTGAAAATAGTCATGAACTAAAGTTAAAAAATACAAATAACCTGAAAAATTTAAAGAGACTTTTTTCGGAAAAACTGTTTGAATAGAAAAATTTCTTATAAAAACATTTTTGTATATCAATTTTACACAGAAAAATATTTTTATGAAAAAGTTATTTTAGAAAAATTTCTACAGAAAATCGAATTTTATAAGAAAAACTTTTTATAAGGTTTTTATACGGCAACTATTTTAAAAAAGTTTTTCTAATAAGAATTTTATAAGGTCAATCTTATACAAATTTGTATAATTTTTTTATAAAAATCAAAATATTGAGGTTTCAGATCAGCAATACAAGCAAGTATCGGTTTTATTTACAAGTATTTTTTAATTAATTATTTCATAATTGAGTCAGAATTTCTCAAATTGACCCCCAAAAATGAAAAGTCGCCATAATTAAATGATTTTACATTCAATCGCTAGATGTTTAGGTCAAAAACAAATCCAAAAAATTTTATGTCGCGATATCTTCATTCTTGCAAAAGTTATCAACAAAATGAAACTTTTAGGCAGCATTTTATACAAATTATCGCTATTCACGAACTACTGAATAAAATTTAATGCGGTTTTAGCAGAAATAAACTTGAAACTCTAAGCTTTCAAATAAATTAGTTGACGATCGAAAAACTTAAATTTTTATTTTTAAACAAAATTCTATTAATAAAAAAATAAATAATTTTTTAACTTTAATTTTACATACAGGATGTACCAAAATCCCCATACCAAAAAGAAATCCAATATTCCTTTTTGAATTTCAGGTCGAAAAGTCCTTTGCCACTTTTCACAAAACTCAAAATCAAAAAAGTTATTCAAGTTTAAAATTTAAACAATAAATGCTCTTTTTTGAGAAGTGAGGATAAAAACCACAAACCAAACCTTAACCAAATTTTCTTTATATTTTTTTGACTCGAAAAGTCCTTTGCCACTTTTCACAAAACTCAAAACGAAAAAAGATATTCGAGTTTGAAATCTGAGAAATCTGTTTGGTTGAAACTTATAACTTGAATATCTGTTTTGATTTTGAGTTTTGAAAAAAGTGACAAAGGACTTTTCGAGTCAGAAAAATTTGAAAAAAAATTAAACTAAATTTTGGTACATGGTTTTTATCTCCACTCCAAATAAGAGCGCGTTTATTGTTTACATTTCAAACTTGAATTATTTCTTTGATTTTGAGTTTTGTAAAAAGTGGCAAAAGACTTTTCGACTTGAAATTCACAAAGGAATATTGGATTTCTTTTTGGTACGGGGGTTTTGGTACACCCTGTATATTTTTTACATAAATTAGACATAAGGTTTATGAAAATTCGTTATAAATAAATTTTTTTTTGACGTAATTTAAATTTTTCATCAATTTCGTTAATGATACAATATCGAATTCATCCTCCTGAACTGAAGATATACAGTTTTTTCAATCGAAAATTTTTTGATTATTTGATTTTCATCAGCTGTCGTGGACAAAAAAAGATCAAACTCAGTGTTTGACCCGAGTCATTTCAACAGTCACGAATACACAATTTCGGTGTAATCATGGTGGAATTTTTACACATCCGTGATCGTAAATTTCACTGAAACCTGCGCAAGTGTCGCTCGTTTGCACCTCAAGGACGGAAACAATATTGTTCCTCGTTTTGCTTCTTTACTTGAAAGCACGACCGCAAATTGTTCGCGCAACATTTTAATGTCGGATAATTGGGTTTTTCCACTTTTTTATTTCCAGTAATACACCGCTATTAAACTTAACGATAATTTTGCGTAATCGTTCTTTTTAACTGGCGACTATTAAATTTGTTCATTTTAAATTCTAGCACATTACGTGGTTTTCATTATGATTGAAGGATTCCCTCAATTTTCGCAAAATTTAATTTATTAGTGCTCAAGTTGTGGGGACTTTTATTTTGCGAAGAAATATGGAGTTTGTGTTTACTAAAATTATTACACAAATTTAAGAGTATTTATTTTAACCAAAATTAGCAATTTTCAGTAGTAAATGCCCCAAGTAGTAATTCCAGAATTTTTAATTTTTTAAATTTAAAAATTGTAATTTTCTAGTGTTAAGGAAATTTTGGAAAAGTATTTTTCGGAATGAACGCTTTTCATTTTATCGAATTGGATATCTCTGAAATTAAAAGTCAGTCTTTTGACATTATTAAAAATATTGTTAAATTTGACTGAATTTCTTTAGAAGCCTATAAGTAAAAACGGAGAATTTTATTCGCAATTATTTTCCGAATTTTTTCAAACTCTATCAAATTCTTGAACAAACATCTAAAAAATACACTGCAAAGTACCAATAATACGTCATCATATCTTTGAAAATTCAATTGCAAATCTGAACATGAAAGAATATAAAATACTAATTTATGAAAACCAACTGAATTTCCCTAAAATATCTGATATAATAGCTCCATCATGAATCTACTCAAAAGTGCAGAAATTATTAAATAATAAATGAAACAACACGTGCTTGAACTTGATTCTTGACACACACCACCTTGGTATAAGTTCCGATATGAACCACATATTTTTTAATCCTAGCTTGTTTCGTTGGGTTGCATTTTTTTCCCAAACAGGGAAATACTGAAACGCGTTCGCGAAGGGTGGTGCACTGGCGAACCTGAAATTTCCATATCCTGATGAAAAGAGAACACCTTGGGGTATTCAGACTTGCGCCTCGCAACTTGCGATTCGAATTAAATATTTATGCGCGCGCAACGGTAGCGCCGTTCAATCGTTCATTATATTTGTTCATGTTTCAGGAATTAAAATCGTGTTTCTTGCGCGAGTATCAGCAAAAATTTGTGCTGTTTCAACACAACTTGACAGAACGAATTTTTTTGTTGCCTCAACAAATCTTTTTTTCCACCAGAGCACAATAGTACTGTAAGAATTATTACATTCCCAAGTCAAAAAATAGAAAACCACTTATTTAAGTAATTCAATATTTATTAATAGAAAATTATATTACACATTAGCCAGGAACAACGTAAATCAAGTGCTTGTTCAACGTTTTTTTTTCGATATAACACAAAACAGAAAAGAAATCATAACCGATTTGTAGACATAACAATACACAAAAAAAAGAACAAAACAAACACGAACGTGAACAAAACACTATTTCCTGAGACAGAATGTGATATTAAATGAGATCAAAATTGAAAATACTGCAAAAAAAAAGTTGTTGAATTCTTCTGAATCTCTGAAGGCTGGTGAAAGTTTCACATGATACTGCATTTTTCTTGGATCTGAAACAGAGAAAAAAATGTTCATTGAAATCAGTTCATATACTCTTGTAAATTGTTTTTTACTAGTTAGAAAATAAGTACCTCTTCATCAAAAACGATAGCAGAATCATCCTCATTGTCTACTTCTCCTTCAGAGAAAAACTGTGTTGTTTGATTATCCTGAAAAACAATAATTTTTAGTTCATAATAATACACTGGATTTTCAAATAATTACAAATTACCTGCCAGTCTATTTCGGAAACTTCGACGTTATCAAGGGTACCTTGATTCTTCCTTTTTTTGCCTTTTGGCACTCTCGGTGGCGTGGTTTCCAAGGTCTCAGATCTTCGAACAGGGGTAAGACGCATTCTGTAAAAATAAAATACAATTCATGGATGAATTTCTTATGGAGATATTTTGCTTTGCCAGTGATTTTTCCAAATACTATTTTCCGAAAATAATACTGTGCAACAAAATTTGACTTTTTTTTTATTGCGGCTTCTGGAAAGTTGGATTCGGAAAATTGACTGGAAATTGATATTCTGTATTACGCTGTATTATAAAAAAATTGTGTTTGGAATCAATTTTGATGATTCCAAAAATAATGAAAATTCTTGTGTAGATTTAACTCAATAACATTGTTTAGTAAATAAAAAAAATGAAAAGATAAACTCTAATGTTAAAAAATTCAAACAAAAAAAAATGACAAATAGCAGACAAACCTGTCTTCTTCGCTTTCCAGAAGTTTCCTGTAGGTGGCTATCTCAAAATCTAAACGGATTTTAGTGTTAGTCAATTCTTGATTTTCTGCAGCCAATTTTGCAAAATCTTCGCTCATCTGGACCAATTCTCCTTGCAATTTATCCACTGTACACGAATGCTTAACATTGGTAGCCTCGATGAGTCTTTCAAGATCTCTGCAAACACGTGAATAATATTTAAAATAAATTCCTTATTTCATGTTTTACTTTGACTTATTCAAAATTTAATCAAACTAACTTGTTCCTGTTTTTAAGAACTTCTTTTTCACCCTCCAAAGTTGTTATTTTCCTATTCAGGTTTGCCATTTTATCCTTGAATTCATCAGCAAACACTTTAGCTTTATTCGCCTTTTCAGTCTGGCGCTCGAGTTGATTTTCCAAATACTTCAATTTAGTTCCCCAGAGCTCTTCGTTTTCTCTGCAATTTTCTTCCAACCCTTTTTCATATTGGTCACGAAGTTCTTGAAGTGACTGTTCCAATTTTGTTTCATATTTCTCGCACAGAGTTTTATCGATTTGGGAAATATCCATCTGGAAATAAACCGATGTTCAAAATACATATGTCATTACAAAAAAAAAAAAGAATTAAAAACCTGAGATCGGGAAATCTGCAACTCTTGAATATGGATTTGGTTTCGCAAACTCAGTTCTTCTACCAAGCTCTGATTTCGATTTTCTAAATCAACTCTGCGTATAGTTTCTTCCTTGAGGCTTTTAATGGTATCATCCAAAAGGCTTTTCATTTTCGAAAGTTCTTTCTCCAATTCTTCGTTTTTTTCTATGCATTTCTTTTTGCCCATGATAGCATTGTTGTATTCCTGTTGCCAGGTAGCTCGATTGTTCTCGAGAGTCGAAATATGTCTCTCGCATTCCAGCAGTTTTTTTGTTTTATCATCGAGCCTGTAATATCAGTTTTCGTGAAATTTAGAATAAACCGAATAAATTATTAAAATACGAGGATTATAAAGTATTATTATCTTATCAGTATCTCATATTCAACTTCGAGTCTTCAATAAATGATGTACTTGAATAGTATTGATTATTGTTTAAAGATTTTAAATTCTGCATTAAATCAAAAAAACACATATAATAAAAATATGTTATGTTATGTTAAGCAGAAAATTGTTTGAAAAATAATACAAAATTAACATTCACATCACAATAATTCCAGTCACACACACACGCACACACATACATGCAAAAACGAAAATGGCACATATATAACAAATTTTCACCATACTTTTTTGCGAGATCTTCTTTTTCGTCGAAGAGGCTCTTTGTATCAATTTCGAGTTTGGCTCTTTCCTTGGAAACCTCATCGAGCGAGTTTTTCGCGACAGTAAGTTCTTCCTGGTACAATTCCTTGATGTAGGTTAAATCTTGCTCGGATGATTGACGACAATTTTCCAACTCTTTCGAAAGATGTGCATTTTCGGTCTCCAGTTCGCGCACTCGTTGAATGTAACCGGCAAAACGGTTGTTCAGTTGCGCCAGATCAAAAGAATGTTGAACCAGCGAATTTTTCCTGCTGAGAGCGGGTGAATTGCTATTTCCAACGCTTTTCTCTTTTTTTGTTGGCGCCATTTTTCCCGGTACGTATTACTGTTTTCCACGCTTAACTTGGCTTATCTTTCGTATCGCTTATCTTTATCACGTGTTAACCTTTAATTTCACTCATTTTACTTTATTTTGCTCGCACCGCACGCGCTGCAATTGTTTGTACAGTGCACTGCCAAGTGCTGCCTGCACAATTGTGCACAATCAGCATAATTGAGAAGAACCAATCAAATTACTTCAAATGCCGCTACTTGGGAATATGCACCAATCAAATAATCAAGTTTGAATTCAATTCTTAACCGTCATAACCGTCCATAAAAACAAAATGGTGGCGTTTTGGGGACTTTAGATTAAAGTTGCCATTCTGAAATACGTAGTGTTTTTTTTTATACACGTAACTTTGGCAGCCCTGCTCTAAAAGATATCATATGATTTATGTTTTCGATGCAAACGCAGACGACAAACGTCACAATTCATCTGACAGTTGACAATTTGTGACAATCAATTAAATCGACAATTAGCATCATAAGAAATTTATAATTCGGACATAATCCAACAAAAAACTTTAAGAATGTCTCATCAAACTGGAATCAAAGGTGATTAACGTCCGAACATAAGTGGAAGAGATATTTGTAATTTCTGCAACTTGATTTACGTCTTTTGTGTTACAGCAAACGAGGCCCTAAAAAAAATGTTCGTCAAATGCCGCGATGGAAAAATTCGTGTGCTCAAAATCTCGATAGAAAATGGTACGTTTTTGTCGTTTCCGTGACATATTCTGGGGTTTGAGAAAATTACGGGTTCCGTTTATGACGATGACGTGATTGTTTCTTATCATTCGGTATTTTCAGTGGCTGGGTTTCCGTTCTGCTTTTTCATGGACGTGTTTATTTGTTGATTTTTTTATTCGCAGCTTTGAGGCATGTGCGAAATACGCAGATTTTTGACGTTTGGGAAAAGATTAGACAAAATCATTATAATATTTTGTAGTCACTTTTAATGAAAAGTTTTATGAAGTAATATGTTTTTTGTCTTGGAATATTTTGGACATTCGAATAGTCAAATTTCTTTTTTTTCTATCTTGAATTCTTTTACATTTCAAATCAGACTTCATTACTAGTCATTTTTTCATAAATTGATACAGAAATCATCAACTTTTTTTTAGTGATAACATTTAGATTAAAGTACCAAAATTTTGAAGTTGAAAGTATTCAGTTCTTTAGTTTTTTAACTTAAAGCAATAATTTTTTCAAAAATTATGTTCTAACAATTCTTACAATTTTAGAGTTGGAAGTACCAATCTTTCAGATTTGTAGGTATAATGTTTCAACAGTAAGTTTTTATAATAACTTTTTTCCCATGCATCCACAAAAAAGGCTACTTTTTTTGCATGGAATGTGAGAACAAAATCCACTTTTTGGGGTACTCACGAATGAGTGGGACAAATCATTCTTCCCTAGGGAAATATTAATAAATC
>JAPYZL010171596.1:0-18560 GCA_030522825.1 Platygaster orseoliae
TTTGCCTTTGGAAGGGCTATCCTTTGTCATTTTTTGCGGCCATAGCCAGTAGCGTAACTACACCTACAACTCCCCCCCCCCCCCCCCCCCCCCAAATCAATGAATTTCGGTTTTTTTAAAGTTTTAAGATGTTCAGAAATGTCTAAGACATTTCTCGAGATGTCATATTTAAAATTCGAAGACATTTTCAAGTGTCTTATTCGGAATTCTTGGACATTCTCTGGCATCCAAGACACTTGCCGAAGTGTCTTATTTAAAATTATGAGACACTTGAGTGTTTTGAATATTGAGAATATTGAGACACGTTAAAATTTCTAAGGCACCTCTTGGGGTATTTTATTGGAATTTCAATATAATTTTAAACTTCTAAGACACTTCTTGAAATGCCTTTTTAAAAGTATTAAGATATTCAGAAATGTCTAAGACACTTCTCAAAACGTCATATTTAAAATTCCAAGACATTTCCAAGTGTCTTATTCAGAAATGTTAGACATTCACTAATATCCAAGACACTTGCTGAAGTGTCTTATGAAGTGTCTTATTCAAAATTCTGAGACATTTCAATGTACCTCATTCAGAATATTAAGACACTTGCGAATTTCTAACACACTACTTGAGGTATTTTATTGGAATTGTAATACAATTTTGAATTTCTAAGACACTTCTTAAAATGCCTTTTTTAAAGTCTCAAGATATTCAGAAATGTCTAAGACACTTCTCAAAATTTCATATTTAAAATTCCAAGACATTTCCAAGTGTCTTATTTGGAAATCTTTGATATTCTCTAATATCCAAGACACTTGCTGAAGTGTCTTATTTAAAATTCTGAGACACTTCAATGTACCTCATTCAGAATATTGAGACATTCTCAAATTTCTAAGACACTACTCGGGGTATTTTATTGGAATTCTAATACAATT
This sequence comes from Platygaster orseoliae, assembly GCA_030522825.1. Lineage (NCBI taxonomy): Eukaryota > Metazoa > Arthropoda > Insecta > Hymenoptera > Platygastridae > Platygaster > Platygaster orseoliae. The sequence continues at coordinate 921 of JAPYZL010171596.1, forward strand.
CTAAACTTCTAAGACACTTCTTGATATGCCTTTTTAAAAATTTGCACACACTCGTATTTTTAAGACACTTCAATGTATCTTCCTCAAAGTTATAAAGAATTTTCGAATTTCCAAGAAACTTTTAAAGTTGTGATTTAATTATATTTCCAGACACTTTCAAACGTCTGAGACACTTTAGAAAAAGCCTTATTCGAAATATGAGGACTTTTTGTAATATCTTTTTCGTAATTTCAAGACACCCTTGAATGTCTTAGTCTCTTATCAAGTGTCTTTTTAAAACTTCCTAGATATTGAGAAACGTCTAAAGCACTTCTCAAGATGTCTTATTTGAAATTCTAAGACACTTGAATGTGTCATATTCGGAATTTCAAGACACTTGTTAACGTCTAAGACACTTCTTGGAGTGTCTTATTAGAGCTATGAAGACACTTTTCGAAGTCTCTTTGAGACTTCAAAAAGTGCCTCATTCGAAATTTGTAAACCTTTTGTGAAATATCTCTTTCAAAATTCTTAGACACTCTCAAATGTCCGAGAAACTTCTCAAGACGTCTTATTTGAACCTCTAAGACACTTTGAAGTGTCTTTTTCGAAATTCTTTGACACTCTCGAATATTCAAGACACTCCTCAAAGTGTCTTATTCAAATTTCAAAGACACTTCAATGTGTCTTATTCGGAGTTGTAAGGAATTTTCGAATTTCCAAGAAACTCTTAAAGTTGTGATTTACTTGTATTTCCAGAACTTTCAAACGTCCAAGACACTTTGGAAAGTGCCTTATTCGAAATTTGAGGACATTTTGTATTATCTTTTTCGGAATTTCAAGACACTCTTTAATGTCTTAGTCTCTTATCAAGGGTCTTCTTCAAACTTCTAAAATATTCAGAAACGTCTAAAGCACTTCTCAAGATATCTTATTTTAATTTCTAAGACACTTGAATGTGTCATATATGGAATACCAAGACACTTGTTAACGCCTAAGACACTTCTTGGAGTGTGTTATTAGAGCAATGAAGACACTTTAAAAAGGGCCTCATTTGAAATTGGGAAATTTTTTGAAGTATCTCTTTCAAAATTCTTAGACACTCTCAAATGCCCAAGACACTTCTCACAAAGTCTTTTTTGAAATTCTAAGACACGTCGGAGTGTCTTATACGGAATTTTTAGACTCTCTCAAAATCTTAGACACTCCTTAAAGTGTCTTATTTGATGTTCTGAGACACGTGGATGTATCTTATTCGGAATTCTATGACTCTTTTAAATTAATAAAATACTTCAAAAGTGTTTCATTCAAATTCCAAGATACTTTAAAACGTCTAAGACACTTCTCAAAGTCTCTGAACCACATTAGAAAGTTCCTCATTCTGAATTTGAAGACCTTTCAAAGTATCTTTTCAGGAATTCTAAGATACTTTTAAATGTCTCAGACACTTATGTCAGTGTCTTTTTCAAAATCAAGATATTCAGAAATGTCCAAGACACTTTAGAGTGTCTTAAAAATGTACTGTAACATTGTAGTTAAATTATATATTCATTACTATCAATTACAATAACATTGTCGATTGTATTGTAACATTTTTTCTGCCTACGCCCTTGCTATATTTACTATATTTTCCACAGTTTTCCCTGGAAATATATATTCGAAATACCAGAAAAACACAATCCTGCCCCCTTATCATTATAATAACTATATTTTCTATAATAAAGACTTTTTTGTCCGAAACGAATAACGTTGTAGAAAGCGTAGGTCGAGTCCTTCGGGGCCCCAAAGGTCAGACCGCAAGTTTGGCGCTTAAACTTGACAATGAGCCGTCGAATACGTGGACTTGAACGTAAAAAATTGTACAACCTCGTAGGGATTATACAACGCTTCGGGATCGAATGCCAACAGGCGCCTGCGAAAGTGCATACAGAGGCGTGTTCCGCTCTCTCTTATTCCTCGAGGTGCTGGCCATTATTCCGAAATTTTTGCCAGAAATTCCACTCACAAGTACACTCTTAAAAATATTCACGGAATATTCGAACAGAGTTAAGTTTTACAGCAAAATATTCTCGAAACTAGGGTAAAATTGATTTTTATTTCATGTATATATAATTGAAAAATATAGGAATGGTGAATATGAAAATCAATGGTGATACAAACAGTTGAATAATAATTATTCGTTGATTGATAAGCTTTTTTGAGAATGAATTGTTAAACTACATAATATATAATAATATATATGTAAAATAATATGTATAAATATATAAGATATTTATTCATATATGTATATAAACTATATAAAAATAATATAGAATAAGTAGTATATTTTATACAAAATATTTTAAAAAATATTTAATAAATGTAATAAAATATACAATAAAAGTATTAATGAAAAATTATAAAAATTATGAAAATATTTGAATATAGGTAATGGTTTTCATACCATTTTGTTGTATTTTTTTAAATCTCTTGCAGTTATATCATTTACTTCACAGATTTCTGGAATTCGATGCCAAATTATTGAGATTTAGAACGAGTTTTAGTTCATAGTGTTTTTATGAATTTATAATTATTTTGCTGATTGCTATACAGATTTTTTGGAATTCGATTATCTAAAATTGCAAGTTTAATAGATCGTATGTATTTGTTCACATTTTCCAAAAAACAGTTCTTTCACAGAATTTTTATACTTTCAGTGTTTTTGTGGTTCAAAATTATAATTAAAATGATAATGTTTTTAATAAGTTATTATTTCCATTGAATATACTTATTTTTATTATATTCAAAATATAATAAATAATACAAAAAAACTTTTAAAAATTAAAAATACTTTCAACAATATTTTGAAAAATAATAAATAACAAGAGTAAAAACAATTTTTTTTTAATTAAAATAATTCGTTAAAGAATACAAAAATTAAAATAAATATTATTACTTTCAAAATATTAAAAGTACTTTCAGTATCTTTAATTTTATTTTTTAAGTTTGTTAATGATTCGAAATACTACTTTTCAGTATTTTTATGATTGTCTAAATTACTTGAATTCAAAGTTTCAGAGTTCAAATTTTCTAAGATTTTCAACATTTTCGTAGATTCTTGTTTTTTTATTGATCTCTGTTTAAAAACATTTTTTCCAATTAATTTTTGTACGTTATCCCAGCTAAAAATTTTTATTGTAATTTTTTCAAAACCAGTATTGCTGTGATTTTTGGGTTATTGAGATAAATAATCCTGAATCACATGAAAAACCATTTGAAACGTCTTCTAGATTTCAGTAAATTATTTTTTCAGATTTAGAAACAATTAATGATATTCTGAAAAATCATATAAAAAATCGCGATAATAATTAACATAGTTATAAAATAGTAACAAACAATCAAATTCATTTTTCCCGAATTTTAATAGAAAAAAATAGAAAACTTGTTAAAATAAATGAACCAAAAATCAACAAAACCAGGAAACGCCAGCTCGAGGTTTCTGGATCATGGTTCGAAAACTAGACAGATGATATAAGACGTTGTACAACTCGCGAATCCGGGAAAAATCGCTTCGAGTTTTTCATTGCCCCCCACATCCCCTTTTATCCTCCCCCCGCCCTTAAATTTTTTTTTGCGTCCCGAGTAATGACGCTCGGGCATTTTCAAAGTCCATAGTCGTCTGCGACTTTCACTTCCTAGACATGCAGGTTATTATCCAACCCGGCAAATAACGATTTCGAGAGTTGCGAGAATATCGAAACTGTTTGTAGTTATTTTTAATGATTTTTGGAAATTTCAACTGTACACGAAAGTTTTCGAAGTGAGTTATGTAAAAGGAATAATTGGTTGATAATTTAATTGATAATAATAAAATAACAAATTAAGAATTCGTAATTTCATGTATATAGTGTTATGAAGTAATGCAATGTATAGTGATATAAAAATTTTATGTCCTCGCGAAAAAACCAATATGCCAACAATCTGAAAACATTTCACAATGCATAAAAGCTCCCACCGACTCCGAATTACAATAGTAGCTCATTAAATCAAATGCATTGTCAGCATAACGTTTGATTATTCAATTAGATTTTATTGTCTATTAATAAAAAAAGATCTGCCCAAGGTTTAATGAGGTTGAATTCATCAATCATGATGCATGAACAATCCCAACTCGCCAATTTTTATCTCAAGAAAAATTCCTCATTCAGATCATCGGCAATATGATTGCAAAACTTGAATCAAAAGTCGAATTTACAGTGAACCGAAATTCTGACTTGATTTTCTATCTCATGTAAAAAAAAAAAGTAATACATTCATGAGAAATTGAAAGTACTGCATTTTTTTATGGATTAGAATGATTTTTTTGGAGAGAACATTTTTTCAGTTCAGTTTTTTTATTTATTTAAACTTTTGTAAGTGTAGAATTTCAAAAAACCTGTTATTTTTGTTGAAATGATTAATCTGATTTTGCAAGAAATGTATTTCAAAATAATTGCAAACTTTGGATGAAAAAATAATATTAAATGTATAGGAAATTCAAAATAATTATTTTTTTTTCTAATTTTAAGTATTTTTTCTATGGAGAAAAATTTTTAAATTCAGTTTTAAAATGAAATTATTCCTTCCAATTTCAATTATTTCCAGAAAAAAATATTTTTTGAATTCAGTTTCATTATGAAATTATTCCCTTATATTTTGTTAACTGTAGAATCCTGAGAAGCCGGTTATTTTTTGTTAAAAAAATTGATCTAATCTTGCATAAAAGATATTTCAAGATAATTACAAAATTTTAATTAAAAGTCTAATTCATAGTGAAATCAAATTTTGACTTGATTTTCCATCTCATAGAAAAAAGTAATTATAAATATAAAGAAAATTTTAAAAATTACATATTTTTCGTGGATTTGAATGATTTTTTTTTGGAGAGAACATTTTTTAAATTCAGTTTTATTATGAAATTATTTTTTTAATTTTGGTAAGTGTATAATTTCGAAAAGGCTATTATTTTCAGTTTAAATTAATGTATCATTTTTCAGTTTTTCGTTAAGAATTTGCCAATTTTTGAGTTATATGAATCTATTCTAAACAGGCCAAAAAATAAATGAAATAAATATATAAAGAACAATTTCATAACATAGTAATAAAATATAAATAATAAATGCATATGAGAGTATATAAAAAACAGTTATATAAATACATAATTATTTGTTATATTATATATTTTTAGTGATAGAAAATATTTTATTTTTTGAAAAAAATTTTGTTATATCAAAAATAAATTATTAACGTGCTTCATTCATCGGTATTATTATATGAGAAAAATCTATTTTATATAAAAAGAACTATGAACCATACATTTCCGGAGCTTGTTTTTTCAAACGGTCACTATTATCAATGGATAAATTCTTACTATCAAAAATAGGATATTTCATCAACATGGATCTAAAAACTTCCATTCACGAATACTTTGAATTTAAGAAATTCAATAAAGATACCAATCAGATTTCCAAAAAACTTGCAATTTTTGAATATAACAAAATTTTTATGAATTATTAAATAATTTAATTACATATAATTTTCATAATTCATGATATATTATAAATATAACATATAATTTATATAGTCATGATATATTATAAATATAATAAATAATTTTGAATAAATCAATAAATAGATAATTAATATTTCAAAATCATGTCACCCAATTCACAGCTTTGAAAAAGTTTCCATGTGCATCCAAAATTATGTAAACTTTCCAACTTTTTAAATGATGAAAACGTTCCATTCAAGATAACTTTTGAATTTCAGAAATTTAATAAATATATCAATCAGATTTTTAAAAAACTGCGATTTGTGAATGTAAAAAATTCTAAGTCCATATTTCAGAATTATATCACTAAATTCACAACCTCGAAAAATTTCCATATGAATCCAAAATCATGAAAAATTTTCCCACTTTTTAAATAACAAAAACGTTTTGTTCACGAAAACTTAGAAATTCAATAAAGATGCCAATCACATTTCCAAAAACTGCGATTTTTGAATATATCAAAATTTTCAGTCGAAACCCCATTTCAGAATTACATCACAAAATTCACATCCTCGAAAAAGTTTCCATATGCATCCAAAATCATGTAAAATTTTCTTCCTTCTCAAATAACGAAAATTTTCCATTCCCGAAAACTTTTGAATTTCAGAAATTCCATGAATATATCAAACAGATTTCCGAAAAAAACTGCGATTTTTGAATATACCAAAATTCCCACTCGAACTCATATTTCAGAATTATATAACCAAATTCACATCCTCAAAAAAATCTCCAAACGCACCCAAAATCTCGCAAAATTTTCCACCTTCTCAAATATCTAAAACAAAAATTACAAACACTTACTAATAATTAAAAAAACTCACTTCGTCACCAGCTCGAACATTCACAAAGCAGCATTACTCACCTGCAACATAAATAATTCAACAATCATTAACTTATTCGTGAAATCATTCATGCATCTGTTTTTTCCATGAAATGACTTATTGTTAAGGTCACAGGGAATAATAACAAGAAACCTTACATCGTTATCAGAAGCAAAACCGACACTTTATCAGCATTATTCACGCGCATGAATCGCCACTTTTCTGCACTAGATCTTGAACACTTTCAATGACAAGTGCGAGATATTCACGAATGCTCGCTATTTTTCTCTTCTCGTCCAACGAAGCAACTTCTATCACAACAAAATTACCTTCATCATCGAAAAATTTAGTATCGTTGCGAAATTCTCCCGGTTTTCGCAAGACCATGACCTGAGTTTATTTCGAAAACGTCATTTCAGGAGTAACGTTCATTTCAAATCCATTTCAACTTGCGTTTTTTCATTTCGAAACATGATTCATCATTTTTTGGGCAGGAAACTTCCAGAGACATAACTAAAACAAAAACATATTTTCCACCGTCGAACATGAATGATTTTCGTAAGATCATGACCTAAGTTCGTTTCAAATCCATTTCAACTTGCGTTTATTATTTCCTTTTTATTCCGAAATCATTATTGGAGAACAAAATAAAAATTTTCCACTGTCAAACGTGAATCATTGTAAAAATCTTTTTTTTTTCATTCTGTGTCGTAATAAAAAATCCCAGAAACGTAGTGGAACAAGCAGACAGGAAGTTGTAGCTGAAAACAAAGTAAAGAAAAGTTGTGGGAAGTCGATTGATCCCGCGAACCTCCTACATGGCCGTGTGCGATAACGAAAACTAGGCCGGCAAAAAAGTCGTCAATACCTCGAAAAGTGGGTGAAAAAATAGCGATAGCGTGATGAGGCTGCCGCAATTTACAGAAGCTTCGTGATTGCATAACACGGATCGCCGTGAAATAATTAGGCTCGATCGACGTTTATCGTGCGAGGGAGAACCCTCAATTATGATAAGACGTTTCGAAATGAATTTCGATGTTCGAGAGTGAAACTGAGAAGAAAAATCTGGGACTTTTCGTTAAGGAATAAAGTAGATAAAATATAATTTCAGTGCTAAGAGTATTGTGTTATTCAAAATATTCGGATTGTGAAACGTGAAATTTCCTATATCTTGTATGTTGAGAACTGTTTTCTTACTGAAATAAAAAATACAATATGTTTAGTAGATTTCACTATATAACTTATGATTGCGATGTTTGAGTTTTCACTATACTTCATGGTAAAAATAAATATATTTATTCCTAAATGTGCTATAATTAATGGATAATTGAAATAATATTGTGGATTTTCTTGAAATATAGTAATTTTTTCAATATTTATAGCGTAAATTTCTAGGTTTTCTTCTCAGTACATTTTTGCCATGAACCACAAAAAATATACAGAATTTTACAGCAAATGCGTTGAACAATATTTTTGTTCTAATAATTCCCAATAATTATGAAAGTATATTGCACATGTAGTGTAAAGCAAAATCCAAATGAAGTATACAATACTATTTAAAATATGTATAATATAAGAGTAACAGGGATACAAAAATAATTTAATAAATAACATTCCATTTAAGAATTTCGAAAATCTATAAGAATATCAAAATTTCAAAGCTTAAATTTCTAGAGCATCGAATTCTAGACAACTGTTCAGATATAAATAATAATTTTATAAGACTTTCTAAATACCTGAAATCTATTGAAATTATAATTCTACAGTATCGAATTTTTTAAATCTATATGTATTAATCTACAAAAAATTAGAAACTCATAAAAATGTTGGAAACTCAAAAATGTTGTAAATTTCAATACAGATATCAGTAATAATTTCACACAAATTTTCATTACTGGAAAAAGACTGAAAATCTATTGAAATTCTAGTTCTAGAGCATCGAATTCTAGAAATTTATATTGCAATCTACAATAAATTAAAAATTCATAAAAACATTAAAAACTCAAAAACGTTGTAAATTACTATACTTTAGCATCAAATTCAAAAAATCTGTAGAATGAATGATAAAAATACAATAAGTTTGTAAAATTACTAAAAAATACTCAAAAGTTTTATTAATAACATAAAAATACGTGAATTTCAAAAATTTCAGAACTACTTCAAAATACGTATTTCTTTTGAGTATTCATAATTTTTAATTTTTTGTGTTCTCGTTTCAGTGATAAGATTTTTAATTTTTACGAATTTTGGAGTTTCTAAGTAAAACAAATTTTTCAGCAGAATTACAACATATTATTAAAAATATTCATCTCTCAGTGTACTGTAAATGATGAAAAATAAAAATAATATTGTTGGTTTCCCTAGAATATAGTAATTTTTCCAGTATTTATAATAAAAAATACTAGGTTTTTTCTCAGTATATTTTTGACATGAACCACTGAAATACATACAGAATACAGCAAATGAGTTTTACAATATTTCATTCTTAATAATTCCAAATTTCATGAATAATAAAACACAATCTCATGAATAATACAGTTAATAATAATTCTAAGAATCTATGAAATACTTGAAATTCTTGTATGTAGTCATAATTTTCTGAAAAATCTATAAGAATATCGAAATTTCAAAGCTTAGATTTCTAGAGCATTGAATTCTAGACCATTGTACAGACATCAATGATAATTTCACAAAATTTTCAAATACTGGAAAAATACTGAAAATTTATTGAAATTTTAATGCTACAGAATCAAATTCTATAAATCGATATAACAATCTAAAAAAAAATAGAAATCTAAAAAATTATTAGAAACTCAAAATCATTGTAAATTTCGATACTTTGGGATCGAATTTTAGAAATGTGTAGAGTGAATGATAGAAATACAAGAAATCTGTAAAAATACTAAAAAATACTGCAAAGTTTCATGAATAACGTAAAATACGTCAATTTCAAAAATTCCTGAAACACATAATAATACATATTTCTCTTGGGATTTTGTGATTTTTAATTTTTGATGACCTAGTTCCAGTAATAAGGCTTTTTAATTTAACGACTTTCGGAGATTCAATGTAAAATGAATTTTTTAACAGTATTTTCACTAATTATTGTTCAAAATATTTATCTCAATAATTAATTATTCTCTTTATGATTGTCCAATAATGTTTTTTTTTTAATCATTCAACTATTTCTCAAATTTCTTTTTCCACGTAATGCTACACTAAGAGAAAAAACTAGTACTTTTTAATAAAAAATATAGTAGATTTTACTTTATTATACAGTATTGTATGATTTAAAATATTCATATTATGAACCTCATATGTAATCAATAATACTCACAAAAAAAAGAAACATAAAAATTATGATTATGTCTAATTAAATTTCCCATATCTTGCATATTAATAACTGTTATTTACTAAAGTAAAAAGTACAATGTATCCACTATTTTTTACTATATATTAACATATAATTGCAATTTTTGAAATTTCATTATACTCCATGGTAAAAATTAAAATAACGTCGTGGATTTCCCTAGAGTATAGTAAATTTTCCTATATTTATACAACAAATTACTAGGTTGTTTTTTTCTCAGTGAAGCCAGGAGGAAAAACTCGTGATATACACATCAAGTGGATTTTCTTTTCAATGTGCACTCGCATCCTTGCGTGTCCCACTTGGATGGTCACGGCTCGTGATGACACTGTCACGGAAATCGTAAGGCCGACGGAAATTCTCCCGCAAGGCTTTTCCTCCGAGCGCTACTTCCATCTCTCTCCCACTTTCGATTGGCAATGAAAACTATCTTTGCCATTTGCAGCTTTCTTCATTTTAAAACCATGAAAATATTCCGTTGCTTCAATAACACACTGGAAAATTTCTCAGGAAAAAACCAGACTATTTCTTCAATTAAAAAAAAAATTCCTGAAAAGGAAACAGTTATTTATTTTAATTTATTTTAATTATTTAATTCATTTGAATTATTTCATACGTTACTATATTTTTTAGTAAATATTACTTGATTTTTCTCGTAAGGTAATAAACTGACTTTTCGAAAAATGAGAAAATCCCAAGATCTTTATGCAACCTCGATAAAAAAATGTTTGAAACCTTTTGTCTTGTCGTAAAAATGAATGAGAAAAGGTACGAAACTGTGTAAAGTTATTGTAGGCATAAATCATTCTCACAAATCACGCGAATTTTACTATCAGCCGGTTTTACATAACCACGGAACAACAATAATTGTGCGTCTCGCCAAGATCTGGGTCAAGAGATGTTTGCAGTCCTTGAAAATAGCGCGGGAAACACAAAAATGCGTACCGTCGTAAACAGCGTCACGTCAACGGAAAATTCATAACTTTTCCGACTTTTTCTAGGTCGGGACTTTATTGTCGCCAGACGTTCGAAATTCTTCGGAACAAATACTTTGCCAAGTGGGATTTTTTCATGCAGAAAAAAAGTTCTTCCGAGTTTTTTCAACTTTTTTTGTAAACTTTCGAGTTGTATGAATATTGTAATAAAATTTGTCTGCAAGAATAATTCGGAAATCACGAAAATCGAGTCGTTAAAATTAATTTCAAAATCAATAGAAAATGAATAACAGAATAATGCATTGACTTAAAAAAAATAAAAAGAAAAAATAATGAAAATATGTAAAAATAATCTTTATTTTCTTAATTTCACTAACTTTGAAATTACAGCAATATTTTGGTTTTAGAAGAATTAAAATTATAAATGTTCAAGAAAAATTATTGAAAAATTATTAAAAAAATTTATAATCATATGAATTATAATATAATTATTAGTGAATATTTATTTATTAATAATTTTATATGATGAATATGAATTTTAATATATTTCATTATTTAAATAATTAATATTGATATAATTATTATATTATAAGAAAATAAATAATTAAAAATTAATGAAAAATACTAGAAAAAAAAATTTTTTTTACCCATAAATTATTGAAAAAAAAAAAACAGAATTGACGAAAATGTTCAAAATTTAAGAAACTTCAAACTCTGGAACTTGGAAATTCCAGAAATTCGGACAGTGATTCTTAAAAATAAAGAAATAAAATTTCGAATTATAAACAAACTGAAAAATACCAAAAGTATTAGAATTCTGAAAATAAAACGGTTTTTAAAAAATTTCAACAAAAACGTACCATCAATAAAATTCAGAATTCTAAAAAATGTAAATAAAAATTCATATAAACACTAGAAATCTATAAAAATAATATGAAAAGCTAAAAAATGTTATCAACATTGATACAAGTACGAAAATATAAAAAATCCATTAGAAATTTAAAATTGAGTCATTAAAATGAAGTTAAATATCAATGAAAATTAAGTAATAACAGAATATATTAGGTGAACTCAATAAAAATAAAACGAAAAATTATAAGCGTGTAAAAATGATCTTTTTATTTAAATTTTACTAGCTTTGAAATGACAGAAATTTTTTTGACCCAGTGGTTATTGAAAAAAAAACTAGAATTGCCGAAAATGTTGGAAAATCAAGAAACTTTCAACTCTGGAGCTTCGAAATTCTAAAAATTTGGACAGTGATTCATAAAAAAAAACAACCTAAATTTGAATGATAATGAAACTGAAAAAATACTAAAAGTATTGAAATTCTATAAAAGAACTGTTTTCTGAAAAATCTTGAAAAAAACGTCACGTCTGTAAAATTTAAAATTCTGAAAAAATGCAAAAAAAATTTGTAGCTATAAATACTAGAAATATATAAGAATAATATGAAAAGTTAAATGTTTTAAACATTGAAAAAATTACTGAAATATATAATATCTATATATCATTCAAAATCTGCGTAAATTTAGTTTTCTCAAACATCCTTTAAAATGCTTATATAGACATCTTGAATGAGATGCTTTGAATTATAATTTCAATATATTATAACAGTTTACAAAACAATTAAAAAGCTATAAAAATACGAGATACTCAAAACCGTTATAAATTTGAAAACTCTATCATCAAATTTTTAAGATCTGTTTCATAAATTCGTTATTATTTATAAGTCGTAATAATTCGTGAGACCAATTTTACAAAGTTCGAGGTTTTGAGTTTATGTGAATTTTGTAGTATTTTTATTTTGCATTATTTTTATCATTTTTTGTTGTATTATCTAGTAGTTTAGTATTATTTATTTATTTTAGTTGTATTTATTTGAGTATTATTGTTCTCCATTATTTTTATCATTTTTTGTAGTATTTTCTAGGATTTTAGTACTTTTATTTTAATATTATTTATTTAAATATTTTTATTTTGTAGTATTTCAGTATTTTTTATTTATTCCAGTAGTATTTATTTCAGTATATTTATTTTGCATAACTTTTATCAATTTTTGTTATATTTTCTAGTAATTGGGTATAATTAATTTTAATATGTTTATGTCGCATTATTTCAATCATTCACAGTAGTATTTTGGAGTATTTTTTTCGAACATTTTTCATATAAGTATATAATTTAACGGAACTCGATTTTTGCGATTTTCAAGTCACTGAGATTTAAATTTCGTCTTTTTCTAATATTTCTAGTATTTTCCATACTTCCTCATTATTCATGAAAAAACCTTAAACTTTAGACTCTACAAATTGTGCAACTTTGAAACCAAATGAAATGAAAAATTGCTTAGAAAATTCCCCCCCCCCCCGCCCCCGGAAATTTTTTCTGTTTACGCCTTTGACAGAGAGAGTTTGTAAGTTTATATAAAAAAGTAATAAACTATTGTCGTTGATATTTTTCTCATTTTTTTCACGGCGTGTAAACGAAATTCCAGAGGGATATTTCTGCGTTGAAACGGCGATAACGATAAGACCTCGCGAGTCGCTTTTGTGTCGTTCAACCCATTTCTAATGACGTCCGGAAAATGCATCGCGCTTTGAATTGTGCTTTTGAGAGTGAAACGTCTTCATTAGATTCGTATTCATGCAAATCGCGCTTAATCCGCACATTTTCGGCCCGTCATCGCCTACTTTTCCGCCACGAAAGTGACCTACTGCACGAAAAATGAGGCGAAAACTTTTGAATTTTCCGGATTTTCGCGAGGACTCGTGAAAAATGGGAAAATTCGGAGAGAAAATAGGGTTTTTGCGTTGTTTAGATGGAAATTTCATGGCAATGGAAATTTTGGAAAATTTATTCATAGAGTGTTGGATGAAACGAGTTTTTTCCGAGTGGAAAAATGAATGGGATTCAGGAATGAAATTATCTAAAATATTTATCACAGTTGAATTGTTTCAGGGATTTTCAAAATTTTTCTGTTGCCTTAGACATTTTTTACAATTTTCAATAGTTTGCAGATTTTTGGGGATACTCGAAGAATTTTCTGGGACTTCCAAGAATTCTTTATATTATGAAGAATTATTTTTTACGGTTTAATGCATGTGTTTTTATTTTCGAAAATATGAAAATTTTTTAAATTCTCGCAACAAAATTTCATAAATAAATTGAAGAGGTATATCATAATTTTTATATAGTATGCTTAGTGATAAAGTAAATTTGTATCAAAAATTGCCGTATAATTTACCTCCACGCATGATTTTCACGAAATTTATGTAGATTTCTAGAATTTGATGCTGCATAACTTCAAGTCTACAACTTTCAAAGATTTTTTTTTTTTATTTTATCCCACTTAAACATTCATAGTGACACATTTGTTTATTAAAAAATTCTTGTAAAGCTAGAATTATTGTTGTGTTTAAGTAAGTAAAATTAGAAATTCTGAATAACCATGTGTCATGTTCTCTAAATTTTATTTAGTACATTTTTGATAATTTTTACTCAGTTAATTAACTATGATTGTGGAATTTCTGCTTCATTTTTCAACATTTGTATTTATTCTATTTATTTTTTTTCTGTTTTCAATGAAATATTGAAAAAAATTGTAAATATTGCAGGAAGTAACGGGACAAAAATATAAGTAACAGGAAATAAAAAACAGTTTCAGAAATAATATAGAATCTACAAATTTCAAAAATCTATGATATACCAAAAATTTCTGTGTGTAGTCATAATTTTCTCAAAAATCTATAGAAATATCAAAATTTCAAAGCTTGGGTTTCTAAAGAATCCAATTCTAAACAATTGTACAGATACAAATAATAATTTTTCACAACTTTTTAAATACTGGAGATCTATAGAAGTTAAAATTCTACAGTATCGATTTCTATAAATCTGTATAGCCATCTACAAAAAGTTAGAAATTTATTTTTTATAATTTTCACTTGTAAAATTTACTATTATTGTTGAGTTTCTGCTTTATTTTTCAACATTTGTATTTTTCTATTACCTAAAATTTTTTGTAATTTCAAATGAAATATTTGAAAAATTTCCTCGAATTTCAGGAAGGATTTTAATCTCTTAAATCCTCCATAAACACTGAAACTCGTGTTCTCGCTACCGAAATTCCATCTTAATTCATTTTTCTTAATTTTTTATGATTATTCTCGAGCTTATGTTTTCTAGATTCTAGATTTTATTGAGTCTATTTTCAATAATTTTTACTCAGAAAGTTTCCTATTATTATTGATTTTTTGCTTTAATTCTCAAAATTTGAATTGTTCCTATTTTCAATGAACTAATAATCGCATTTGTTTGAACCTCCGAAATCCTACATCAACACTTAAATTTGATTTTTCGCTAACAAAATTCGATCCTCATTTATTTGCTTTAATTATTTATTATTGTTTTCGAGATTATGTTCTCTAGAGTTCATTGAGTAAATTTTTAATAATTTTCATTGATAAAACTTTCTTTTATTGTCGAGTTTTTACTTTATTCTTCAAAGTACGTATTTTTTTTATTTATTATAATATTCTATTCTCTTTCCACATAAAATGATAAAAAAATTTGTTAGAATTTCAGAAAGTGTTCAAACCTCAAAAATCCTTCATAAACACTCAAATATGAGTTCTTGCTACCAAAATTCGATCATGAATTATTTCTCTTGATTCTATTAATATTATCGAGCTCATGTTTTCTTAAAATCAGCGAGTACTTTTTGCATAATATTTATACTCACAGTTGCTGATTTTTTCTATACTTCTCAATATTTGAATTTTTCAAATTTTCAATAAAATATCAATTAAATTTGTTCGAACCTCCAAAATCTATCATCAATATTGAAATTTGATTTTTCGCTAACAAAAAATTCAATCTCAATTTCTTTCATTGAATTTTTTACTATTGTTTTCAAGATTATGTTCTCTAAATTTCATTGAGTACATTTTTAATAATTTTCAATTATAAAATTTCCTTGTATTGTTTAGTTTTTGCTTTATTCTTCAAAATACGTTTTTTTTCCAATTAATATTCATATTTTTTTTTATTTTCACACGAAATATTATTCATAATTGTTCAAATTTCGGAAAAGTTCGTAAAAAATTCTCCACAAACTCTTGAATTCGAGTTCTCTCTACCGAAATTCCATGTGGGACGTCGCGACGTCGACGCGAAAAAAGCTCGTCGGTCGGCGTTGGCTCGGGTAATTTTCAATTGAAGCCCGCGACCTACCCCAACCTTTATTTCAAGCGAGCGAGGTCCATTGAAGTCGAAGGTCGCGCCTGCGAATGAAAGTCCGCGAGAACTCGTGACGCGTGACGCGCGGGATTTTCAAAAAACGGGATTATTGCGCAACGCGACGCCGAAGGACGCCGCGAAGCGCAAACGCGTAACAACTCAACAATTATTTTGTCCAACAACAGGAAAACTCCATTATTCTACTTTTCTTACACAATTTTCGTTTCAACGCGAAATACATCGATTTATCCAGTTGGATTGGTTACAGCAACCATTGGTTTTGAAAAATATGGACCCACCAAAACTTTGGTTAAGACAACCAAAACTTGTGTTATAGCAAGTAATATTTAATTTTTATGACTGATATACTTAGTTTGTAATAACGGAATGTTTGGTTATCATACCTAAAGTTGAGGTTGTACTACCCAAAACTTCCGTGAAAATGCGTGAAAATTCGATAATCAGAAAAATGAAAATTAATAATTCAATAGGAAACCCCAAGAAAATCCATTGAGTCCCGAGCATTCATTATTTTACAAAAATTATACGAAATTCAACAAATAAGGAAAATAAGGAAAAAATGCGTGAAAATTCGATTATCTGGAAAATCAAATTGATGATTCCATAGAAAACCCAAGAAAACATTATTGACTCTTGGACATTCATTGCTTTACCAAAATTACACCTAATTCAATAAATTTGTTGCTGTAACCAAAAGTTTGCTATTATCGAGTTCGATTCACTGAAAATTGAAAATTTTTCCTCAAAATTCCGACCTCGTGCTTTAAAAGCAACGACCGAGCGCGCGAGAGAGGAAAAAACGGGAGGAACAAAAGTAGAGGGTAGAGGGGGAGGGAAGGGAGGGAGGGTTAGGTGCGGTGTATCGGTCATTACCTTTTGCCGAGTAACTGGGTCAGTCGAGCCTTGCTTTTGCTAGGCTGCGACTGACTGCCGTCCGGCAACGTCGCCATCATGCATCGGGGCGCTAGAAATTCTGCGTCGTAGAGCAGAATTTATTATGCCCGACGCCCACGATATTATTCGTGGCTCTGAATTCTGGAATGCCTCTATGATTCAATGAGAAGCTGGAAAGAGGGACAAATCGAATTCGATCTGGCGCGAATCTTCATTGAGAGAAAAATTTGTACTTTTTACTAAAAAGTATAGTAAGGGAGATCGAGATGAAATACAGTCACTTCCTGGAGTGATAAATGCAACAATTGAAGACAACCCTCCAAGTGTCTCTTTGAAATTTAAAGACCTTTGAAAGTATCTTTTCCGAAATTCCCAGAAATTGTCAAGTGTATAAGACACTTCTTGAACTGTCTTTTCGGAAGTTCCAAGATATTCAGTAATGCCCAAGACACTTCTTGGAACGCCTTACTTGAAATTCTAAGACACTCAAAAGTGTCTTGTTTGAAATGCTAAGACACTTCAGAGAGTCTTATCTAGGATTCTAAGACACTATCGAATGCCAACACAATTCTTCAAGTGTCTCATTGGAAATTCTAAAACACTTTTATGTTTTCCATACCGAAATATAAGACATTTTTTAATGGTTAAAACACTTTTGAAGGTGTTTTAAGAAAATTCAAAGACATTTTCAAACATCTGACACACTAATTCTTACAGGGATTTATTACAAATTTGTAGAAACTTCTTGAAGTGTCTTTTTAAAGTTCAAAGATCTTCTGGAATATCTTTTCTGGAATTGTAAGACACTTTTCAAAG
>JAPYZL010171597.1:0-10831 GCA_030522825.1 Platygaster orseoliae
GGGGATTACTTTGAAGGGGACAAAATAGATATTCATGAATAAATAAATAAGTCTTGAAAAAACATGAAATTCGCGATACTTTTTGAACAAACCTCGTATTTGGCAGAGAATCCTAAATGTTATGTATTTTTGCATTTTCTACGTGCTACATATTATTCTAAATTTTCGAATCATATTTAATTTTTTTAATTGCAGCATAAATATTATTGAGCATTTCTGAAAATCCTAACCATTTACATGTTCAAAAACCTACGCCTTAGCAAACTTTATGTAGCTGTTTTTTTTTAAATGAAATTGCAAACTTTGAATTTCACAAACAATTTACCACGTAATTTAAGTTTCCTGCTGCAGAAATAATCCAGTCCGTGCGTAGAAGACATTGTGGAATCCCAGCCCTTAACGATTTCTTGTATTCGAGGTCACCGTTTTCGGGAAGTCATCGACCATTCGCTGCTCCCACTGAAACAGAATAATCATCCTCATCATCCTCAAGATGATGAAGAATTAGAAATATTGCACATGAAAGAAGTTAAAAATGAACTGATACTCTCCTTGCATAACTTCCGATCCCTGTCAGTCACCTAAACAATGTTGCCATATTTAGGTCGTCCTCTTGCTTCCGGTTCTTCCTTCCCTGGAAAAAAACGGCAGTAAATATTTAGTGAATGACATGTACAAAAAATGATTTTCTAAGTATTACACAATTGTGAGGGGCAAGGCCCATTAACAAACAGTTATGTTGAAATAATTTTAGATTGGAATGGAGTTATCTTCGAATCACTACATGTATAATTACATATATAAATTAGAGAATGTATCAGGAAAAAAAAATGTTTTTCCCAGTTACTGCCAACATATGCCTGCCCGTGTCTAACGACTTTCTTTTTCGTGTTTCCGTTGGTTCAGACTCATTGAAAAACGTGGCAGTGTAATTGGAAAGCTCTTCCACCGACATTTCCTTTTCTCTTTCTGATGCTCCATTCATTTTGTGAGCATATCATGCCAAAACTAATTCGACGATAAATTCGCAGATTCCACGGTAGATTATTTCCCTGTGATCCAGGCAGTTGAACCACGACATGTCCGATTTGTAAGTTTCCTCCGCGTACTCGATGAGCTTGTGTCTGATCCGGGGAAGATGAGCATTGAACTCCAGAACCTCATACGTTGCACTACGAAGACTTACGATTGTTCAATCATCGCAATGCGCAATAAGAGGTTCTAACAGTTCAATGGTTTCTCCCAGTCCAGAGTTTGGGACACGGATGTTGCCGATGTTGTTGGCTTCGCTCATCAAGTGCGGAGGGATGAAAAGGGTTCGCTGATCTTCCTCGTTGGCTTCCTCTTGGACGTCGTCTTCGAGGTTTTCATCGTTGTCTGCGGTGGTCAGCAGTTCTTTGAGGTATTCTGACAATTCCATGTATCTGTGAATGAAGGTACGCGATTATTGGAAAAATTGACAATCATTTGAAAATCTATCAGCTTCAGTGAAAAAATCGAAATAATCATTAAAAAACGACTGTTTACTTTTACTGCGACATGGAAAAGTTGATGAAAAAATTAGCCTCTCTTGAGTGTAATTTTGATTGTATTTAGAAATTAAATTTTGTCAGTCTAAAACATATGATATTGATAATAATAATAATATTAAAATATTTTTTCTCAGTCTAATAATGCCATTTCAGCACTTACAAATTATTTGCATGTATCACAGTGTTTTGTAATCTGATTATATGACTCCGAGAAAATCATTAACATTTTGTCGCGATAGTTCGATTGAGTAATTGATTATTGATGGAATATTAATCTTTTTTTTTTAATTGAATCATCGGTAATTACAAATCTTTACCTGGAAATATCATTATCCTCCGAGTCGATGTTTTCGCAATTTCCATCACTTGCGATCGTTTGCATACGGGTGGAATGTGAGAGGAGCCGGGAACATTCGATGAATTGCTTGGGCGTTGGCGTGGTGTTGCATCCGCATCGTGCCCTCACTTGGCCGAAGAAATTCTCGATGTGGTCTTGGTTGAAGAGTCTTGTCGCCATTGAAGTGAAGTGATGTTCTTCCTGTAGAATCTGCCATAGCCTTTGGAATCCCTCGATGGTCCAGATGAAGTCCTCCACAGTCTTGAGTCTGGGACGTGTGCAAACGTAAATTAGTTTCTGTTACATACTAAATACTTTTTTAAAAAGATATGAAAAACATTGACTTAAGACTACGAGAAAGAGTTTCATGACATTATCAAATAGCCCTTGTAACTGGCATTCTTATAAGTCACCAAATTTTTTTGAAAATACTTTGCTTTTCTAAATTAATTTTATAGCAATTTTAGTAAAAAATGTTAGCTTTCTAAAACTGTTTTTATACAAATGACATTTTTGTCATAACATTTTTATGAATTCGATTTAAAAAAACAGAGTTCTTTCTAAAGATTTGAAGATTTCTTATAAAAATCACTGTAACTAGGGAATCCATTTTTTGTTCTTCATGGAAAATATTTAACAATCGGTGATTATAGATACATAGATAAATGTTTTACAATGTTTTTGAGTGTTTCTAAAGTACTGAGGTTTTATGAAAATATATATTAGTTACGTTCAATTTTATTTTATATCCTATTACATTAGCAATGATGCAGTTCATGTCTTTTTGTGAGATCAGTTTGTTTCGAAATTGGTGAAAATTCGTAATGAAGTTAATGTAATAGAGAAACATGAAACTTCTAAGAAATTTCTGGGAAAATTCAAGCAACTTATAATTTTTTCAAACGTCAGTAGGTTACACAGAAAAAAAAACTGCAGATAGAAGCCACAGTGGTTTTTCAATTGACATTAGGTGAAACTTATCATTTTGTAGGCGTATAATTTGTGATGTATTTGAAATGATGGAGTGTAAATAGTAATAATTATAGATGAAAAAACACACTAGGCTGTCATTTGCAGTATTTTTCCGTAATGTTATTGATCGTTTCATGAGATAATGAGTAAATAAAGAGTTTCAAGAAATAATGCAGTAAATCGAACGTTACAAACCGATTGTCAGTACGCATTCTCGTCGAGGTGTCGACAAACTGGCCTCTTTTCAGGAAGGCAATCGATGAACTCCAAACTTCGTGATGGTCGGAATCAGAGGTCACAGGACGTCGAAGATTTACGGGATCGCTGACCTTGTAGCCGTTGAGGGAGTCGAATAAGTTGTTCAAAACCTCGGCCAGTTTTGAGAAAGCCGCCATTTCTCCCTTCACCAGTTGTACGTTGTTTTCGCTTATGTTGGGGAAAGCTGAAACATAACAGAAAACATTACCAAATTTGCACATAACGACGAACTTCTCGAACCATCATTTGATCCGAAAAATAGACGACCGAAATCAACGCGCCGAGGATAGATTTTAATAAAAGTATAAAATTGTCCTTACAATCCTGATTTGCGAACAACCGTTGTGCTTCAGAAACTGTTCTGCTGAAGATGCGCGCCGCTCGGTTGACCTTCATCTTGTTTATTCTATCCACTCGCACGTAGTCGTCACGGATCCTACTCAGCCTTCGCATGAATCTGTTGTCTTGCTTGTCCTTGAGGTAGCAAATAAGCATTGCACGCCACGTTGCGTATGATGTGACTGATCCGTTTTTGATTTGAAAATCTTTCGTCAAAAGATTGTTCCTCATACATTTTAGAAGATGAGGCACATCAAAAAGAGGAACAATTTTGTGACCATTTACTTCGAACTCACGACGAGCTGAAATGAATAAAAATTACGTACTTGTCATTTAACACTATGTACGCAATGCATATGAAATTTTGAATGATTATTCTAATATTTACCGCATTCTCTCTCGCTCTCTTCCCCTCGCAAGCGGTCACCACGAGTGTCAGCAACGAGTGACTCCAAAGCTGACCCGTTTGTTTCGTGTCGATCACAAACGGTAACTGTAAAAATGGGCTAACATGATTCGCAGAACAAAGCGATAAGCTTTTAAATTGAGGCAAAAACATTCTAATCGAATCGTCCAGCACTTGTTACATGCATGCAAATCACAACAAAAAGTCTACTTGCAAACGATCGTGTAACCACAATTTTGTAGTTCGTTGATGTGTTGCTTGATTAACTGCTTCAGTAGAACCGCTGATGTTGCCCCACGACACAGTCCATAAGACAATGGGACTTTCCATGGCACCTGCACGCCCCTTACAAAAAAAGCAATCGCGTGATTACTTTTCTCCGTAGTCCCAATTTTGCCAAAATCTTCTACTCCGATGAATTTGTCTCGCTTCGCGTCGTACTCCACATGCTCCAGTGTCTGCATCTCGTCCCACGAAAGTCCCACGATCTTCTGCCCTGCTGTGAGTTTGTTGGCCCTGTTCTTCAGAAACTTTTTCATGATTGGGTTGATTCCGGGATTCATGGTCTCCTTTTTCAATTCAGATTGTATGGTCCTAGCACACCGAAGCACTTTCAGCAACCCCCTTGCCACTGTGTAGGCTTTCAAGCCAATCGTAGCGTACAATTCAACGCAAATTTGCTTGAAAGTAGGATTGAATCGGTGACCCTATGCCGATAAATATTTATTAACGTTTATCCTATGGCGTATGAAACTTATGAATCCATAAGTTTCATATAGTATTCTACGAATTTCGGCTGATTATACGTATTTTTCACGTTGTACTATACATTACGGCACATCATGTTGCTCAAATACGTTCATAACAGCCGACTGTCATCGCATACCATGTCACTTATGATAATTGCACGGCAGCACGGCAGTGTAAAAGCTTTGCTAAGTTATATGCTTCTACGTGCAGTGTCGGTAGTGGGTCACTTTTTCTAAAGTATGTTTTTCACTGGCAAAATAAAAATTTTTTTTTCCAAATGTATTACTTTTTCTGAATTAAATTTTTTTAATTTGAATCATTTTAAAAATATTCTTTTTACTACTACTTTACGGTTTCAGAAATAATTTTTGCTCATTTCAACCATTTCCTAAGAACGTTTTTTAGTATCATCTCAATTTTTCTAAAAAAAACAATACAATAAATGTAACATAAAAAATATAAATTATAAAAATAAAATAAAAATAAAAATGTGATGAACAATAAAATAAAGTATGTGATGCACACTTACATAAAGTACGTAATATAAGTATAAAAATTGATATAAATATAATAAAGTTATTATAAATGTAATATAAACATTATACTATTTTACATTTCAAATCGATAATACAAATACAAAATATGAAAATTACATTAACATTGTTTTAAAAATTGTATACACATTTTCACATTATATGATACGCGAATTTCAGAAAAGTGAATGACGAAGAAAAAAATATTCTAGAAAAATTCGTCAATTAGAAAAACCGATTTTTAGAAAAAGTTTCCTTAGAATACTTTGTTTAGAAAAACTGTACCCCTAAAATCGCAGTGTCTTAACCTTTTTCATCCCTGCTGAGAAGCCGGTAGATCGTAAAACCGTTTTTACAAAGCTTCAAGGAATTTCGTACGGTTTTAACTTATTAATTTTAGCTAAAATGACAAGATCACGAATATCTGTTCTCCAAAAAACATTTCGTAAGAACCACAACAGTTGTCATGAATGAATATGCATTTTAGAACGATCATTTTATTCCATTAGTGCCACGGACATTATATTAAGTTTTTTAGAATTTTTTTCTCCGTAAATGATATGTTCTGAAAAGTTTTTCTTTGGTATGGAATAATAAAGATCTTATCATCGTTATTACAGAAAATGATTTTTTAGCAATAAATGCATCGCCAGAACTTAATGAAAGTATATTGAAACTGACAAATCTACAGAATATTTTCTATAAAGGACTATAGCAAGTCTTTTGCTATTTCTCTCCTTATTCGAGAATGACGTCGAACAAATTTTTGATTTGAAAGAACATGAGTCTACGCAGTAAATTAGTGAAACTGGAGTCAACTTTTCAAATACTGTAAGGAAGTTTGATCAATGAAACCTCATGAAACAGTCCCAACTGACCCTGTAGGGATTTCACCATTCGGCTTTGCGAAGCGCGATGTTTGAATAAAAATAAAAATACATGCTGCTACTCCGTCATTACGAAGGATATATATAATGCAGCACTAAGTGCGTATAAAAGCAACATTACAGCAGAAGAGAAAGAATACTATATTCTACGAAAAATTCACCACACATGAGTGCTGAATACATAAATTCAATTATGTGGAGCAAATATTTGGCAATGAATAAAAGGTGCAACAGTGAGAGCAAGTGTTTAGCAATGAACAAGAGGTGCAACAGTGGAAGCAAGTGTTTGGCAATCAACAAGAAGTGCAACAGTAAAAATATGTATAGGTGTGCAAAAGTGCGACAATAGGAAAAAAAATATGACGAAAAGAAATAAAAAAGATTAAGAGAACATGTAATGAACACTTTCGCAGGAGAAATTCATAAACATGAGAGCGTACCAAACGACTCAACGAGTCGACTTCTGGTAAAAGGTGAGGAACGCGTATCTCTATTTTTCCAAGAGATGACGTTCTCTGAAAGTATGAAATTACAACGTTTTCAAATAGACACGAGTCTTTGTAACAATGAGTTTCCAAAATCCCATAAAACCATCAACGGACAAGAGAAACCATAGACACAGAGTCTACAGTTTTCAGAGAATCTTATTTCTGTCAAAATTTTAAATTTTGTCTCAAACAAGTTTGCCCAAAATAATCTTGCCTAGGAAATATGTGGTCGTTAACTAGAGTTAATAAATACTAATAGAATAAAACTATAAAATGAAATATAAAAATATTCAATGGAAATAAAATATAAATCAAATGTAATATAAATATAATGAAATATATATTATAAAACATACATAATGTAAACTATAAATATAATGTAATAATGTAATAAAATAAAAATACAAAATATGAAATAAAAGTTACTGAAATACAATAGAAATATGCGATACAAATAAATGTTAATTGAAAAATTGCTTTTATGGGAAGTGACTGAATAAAATAGATTTTTCATGTTTCAGGCACTAAAATCATGATTTTTACCACCTGCGTGTATCCCCAAATTACGATTGTAGAGCCTTTAACATGAAAAATTATGTTCGCATCTGGGAGTAATTGTCGATTTTCGTGAAGACGAAATTTTACGGTGTAGCTGCGGCTCATATTAAAAAATTCGTCTTCGCCAAAACCGACGATTGCTTACAGGTGCCAAAATAGAGTGATTTACGTTTGGATGTCGATGTATATTGTCCGGCAAGGCGTCCATTAAAACTCGTCCTGACGGTGGCATGGCTCCTACGACGTTGTCCCACTTCTCTCCTCGTTGAAGGCGTCCGTTGATGCGTCGTCTTTGCAGTCGCAGAAGCTGTCGGTTGGTGTTGCGTAGCTTTCGTCTGTTTTTAGATCGAAAAGATTCATTAAAGTGATAGAGATGAAATACACTCCGAAAAAATTAAAAATGTCGGTAATAAAATAAATGAAGTATCCGGTAAGCAAAAAGAGAAATCGGACATGTCCGGGAAAAATCAAATATCTTGGAACTTTACCTGTAATATTCCGCTGGCAATGGCGGTCTACCTCGAGGTGGACGATTTTGAGGATCGTCCCTGCGTGCAAACTCTTCATCATTTGACTCAAGTGAGCCGTCAGAAAAGTCTGCAGGTGGAGGAGCCGGTTCAAGGTGACATCGTATGATGCAGGAATCATCGTCGGATGAATCATCCAACATGGAAGTGGAAGGTTGGGGAGTCATTGGAGTTTGGTGGGAGCTTGGAGCTTGGGAGGGGGTGAAAGTTTGGCTGGAGGTGGAAGGTTCGGGAGTTATTGAAGTTTGGCGGAAGTTGGGAGCTTGGGAGGGTGTGAAAGTTTGGCCGGAGGAGGAAGGTTCGGGAGTTATTGGAGTTTGGTGGGAGCTTGGAGCTTGGGAGGGGGTGAAAGTTTGGCCGGAGGTGGAAGGTTCGGAAGTCATTGAAGTTTGGCGGAAGTTGGGAGCTTGGGAGGGTGTGAAAGTTTGGCCGGAAGAGGAAGGTTCGGGAGTCATTGGAGTTTGGCGGAAGTTGGGAGCTTGTGAGGGTGTGAAAGTTTGGCCGGCGGAGGAAGGTTCGGGAGTTATTGGAATTTGGCTGGAGTTGGGAGCTTGGGAGGGTGCGGAAGTTTGACCAGAGGTGGAAGGTTCGAGAGTAATTGAAGTTCGGCGGGAGTTGGGAGCTTCGGGCAAAGTCAACGGGCCCAACAAGGCGTTTTCCTCGCCCAAAAAAAGTTGAAGATAGCCATGCAAGGTATGGGCAGTCATATATTCACTGACGTCCTCGGGGCGAAAGTGCCTTCTGCAAATTCTCAATTTTTGAAGGTCGGTATCTTGCATGTCTGCGAAATAGCGTAATAAACAAAGTCCCTATATTACATATGCAGCACTAATAATGTACGTCAGCAAACGGCCATATATATTTTTATGTATTCTAAAAATATCTTTTATTTTTTTATTCCTAGATCTTACATTCGAGTTTATTTATTACAATTATAAAAACGAGTTTTTGTCAAGTTTGTTTCGTGTAATACACCTATAAATCGTTTGATACTCAATAATTATAAAGAGACAAATTTCTGGAGAATTTCAAAAATGTATAAAACAATCTGTAGAATACTGTTAATGTAAAAATTTTTTTATAAAATCCTGAAGTTTAATAAATATTAAAAAATATGTGAGAAAAACTCTTAATCGTTTAATATACTCAATAATTATATAAATATAAATTCCTCGAAAATTCTAAAAATGTATGAAACAATCTGTAGAATTCTATTGTAAAAAATTTCTATAAAATCCTCAAGTTCGATTAATATTAAAAAATGTGTAAGAAAAAATGTAAATCGTTTAATATAATCAATAATTATATAAAGATGAATTCCTCAAAAATTCCAAAAATGTATAAAAAATATTTGTAGAATATTATTAATGTAAAAAAATTTCTATAACATCCTCAAGTTTAATAAATATTAAAAAATATGTGAGAAAAAACTGTAAATCGTTTAATATACTCAATTATTGTATAAAGATAAATTTCTAGAAAATTCCAAAAATTGTATAAAACAATCTGCAGAATACTATTAATGTAAAAAAATTTATACAAAATCCTCAAGTTCAATAAATAGTAAGAAATATCTGAGAAAAACTATAAATTGTTAAATACCTAGTAGAAATATGTAAATAATTTTATATATAAGGGAAAAATTTCCAACATTTTCAAATCAATCTGCAAAATACTAGAAATCTAAAAAAATTGCTAAAAAACCCTTCACAGTCTTTTCAATACTAAAAAACGTGTAAGAAAAAATAGAAATCGTTTAATGTTCAATAATAATATGAAGATAATTAAAGATGAAGATAAAGATAAAGATAAAAATTCCGAAAATGTTTAAAACAATATGCATAATACTAGAAATCTAAAAAAATTGTTACAAATTCTTTACTGTTTAATAAGTAATGAAAAAATGTGAATAATACTGAGAATTGTTTCATACTCAATTACTATGGAAAGATAATTTTCTCAAAAATTACATAAATCTCGAAGACAATCTGCAAAATACTAAAAATTATAAAAAATTTATATATTTATAATAGTCAAGTAATTAAAATATTTATTTGCTATAAGGACGTCTATACTGGTTTTCGAACATGTTGACAAAAATTTTTTGTCGACGTGCAAGCAGTTCAGATGCTCTATAATATTACTCAAAACATTGAATCTCATTTTAAAGTATAGGATAATGTGTCCAGGGTTTAAATAATACAAAAAATAAATTCGTTCAATATTATCTTTCAGGCACAAATTAAAAAAAAAATAGTTACCAATCTTCAAAAGTTTTTAATTCTTTAAAAATTGTAATTCTTACTTTTTATATACCATGTACGGTGATTATTAAAAAAAAATAACCAAAAAAAAATTATCACTCTCGATGTTAAAGATTTCATTTTAAAAAAAATGTATTATATGTAATAAGTAAGTTGACGGTATTCTTCTACAATATATTTTTTTCGAAATATACCTAAGCGAATAAACTCATAATTTATTTATATGAATATATTGATTACATTATTTATTATTTCATTCATTTACATGTATTATTACCATTTTTCATATTAAAGTATATCAATAATATTTGTTGTGGCAGATCAGTTCTTATGTCGAGATTCGCATTGTCGCTTAATATTTAGCAGAAATTTTGTTTTTGCTTTTAAAACATGTACATGACTCGGATATGCTACAATATTGGTTCTGTAATAGAAAATGTAAGACTTTTTTTCAAGAAAAAAAAATTCATGCAAAATGTGAAAATGCGAATCTCGACATAAGAACTGAACTGCCGCAACAAATGTTATTGACATACTTTAATATAAAAATTGTTATTGATACATGTAAATAAATGGAAATATAATTAATATAATGAATATATTCAGATGAATATATTATGAATTTAATCGCATATGGTATATTTCAAAAATATAATCTAATATAGAAAATACCGTCAACTTAGTAATTATATAAATTTTTTTGGAAATAAATTTTTATAACATCAATAGTGATAATTTTTTTTGGTAATTTTTCCATTCAATAATCACCATACATGGTATGAAAATAGTAGAAATTACAATTTTTAAATGGTAATTTTTAAAAAGTTGTGATTTTTTTTCAAGATTAGCAATGATTTTTTTTTAATTTTTTATTTTGAGATCTGTTATGGATTTATTGTGAGTTATTTCCATTATGGATGGACGGAGCTGCGCTTGCGTTGATGTTGTGTGTGTGTGTGTTGTGATTGTGTGAGACGCGC
>JAPYZL010171612.1:0-26000 GCA_030522825.1 Platygaster orseoliae
GTAAAAAGGTTTTTTTTTAAATAAATTTATTCATGACAAATATTTGTAATGAATTTTTTGTTGAATTTGTCCGGATTTTGGTGGCGCACCCTGTACACTGGGAACATCTTGTTTAATAGATGTTAACTAATTCTAGAATTTTCTACCGGAAAATTTAACTTTTTTTTGGCCACACGTTCCGAATTTTAAAATCTTCAGCTCCAGAAATGGTCGGTAGCTTGAGTTTAGAAAATCAGTGGAATAACTCAAATACCGCCAATTTCATGGCCAACTTTCCCATTTTTTTAGCAATTTTTGAGTATTTCATCGGAAAATCTAACTTTTTTTCGTCACACAGTTCTAAATTTCAGCACTCAAACTCGTGACGGGCTCTGAAGTTTAATATGAAAACTATTTATTTATGTGATACATAACTAGAGAAGTTTCCGAAAAGAAAAGAATCGCTTAATCATAGACATCCAGTTGGATGGATGTGCAACGTCGTACGTTCAACATCGGTTTTAATGGATGCCGAAAGCAAAACATTCGAAATTCGTCTGAACAGATGTTCAACGTTATCCGGGGGTCATCTGGTTAAATAAATCTTACCCAATTCTAGAATTTTCTACCGGATAATCTAACTTTTTTTGGTCCACAATTCTGAATTTTTAAATCTTTAGCTCCAGACGAGCCCGGTAGCGTGAGTTAAGAAAATCAGCCGAATAACTCAAACACCGCAAATTTCATGGCCAACTTTCCCATTTTTCCAGCAATTTCAGAGTATTTCAACGGAAAATCTAACTTTTTTTCGTCACACAGTTCTAAATTTTAGAAGTCACACTCGTGACAGACTCAGAAGCTTAATATATAAAGTATTTTCTTATGTGATACGTAACTAGAGAAGTTTGCGAAAACAAAGAATCGCGTAATGATAGACATCCAGTAGGATAGATGAGCAAGGTCGTACGTTTAACATCAGTTTCAATGGATGTCGAAAGCAAGACATTAGACATCCGTTAGAACAGATGTTCTCTTGTGGAAAAGCCGCCATCTTAAATGTAGGGGTGATTTTGTTAAATCCGCATAAGTCGTTAACAATTAACTCTAGCAAAAAAATGATTACTGATGATTTTGTAGAAAACATAATTTCCTACAACTTTTGTATGAAAATTTTTTGAGACATTTTATTATTTAACAAAATAGAGTTAAAAAAGTATAGAAACAGAGGTTTTTTGAGAAGTTTATGAGGTATCAGTATGACGAAAGCAAAAGTTACTTTTTATGTTACTTAAAAGTAACATAAAAAGCATGTAATTCATTCCTTGCTTATGAAATTTTAATCGATTCTCCCATTAGGGATTTTCAGAATAAAAATCGAGTGTTGAAAATGTTTACTTTCTCGGAATTCCACAATGTCATGAATGGAAAATAAAAGTATGGAAAAATGAAGAATTAAGATCTAAAAAAATGCAAATATTGAATAAATTGAATCATTAAAGTATAACTTTATGCTATAAATATGAAATATCCTCAAAATTACGAAATACGGATTTATCAGACATGGAAATTTCAAGTTGATAAAATAGAAAAGAATGAATACGATTTCTCGCGATAATGACATTTGGATACATATAACTCAAAATTTTAATGTTTGAAAAAAAATCTCAATTTCCGAAAATCTCCTTTCTGTAAAAAAAAAATGTATTTTCTCTAACAACTTTGAGGAAATCGGAAGTACAGTTTGTTTTCTTTACTTCACTTCCATGGCTGAACGAAAAGCAGAAATGTTCAATTTGTATCTACTTTTTGATTAGACCAAAGGCAATGAATAATACTTAATTCGTTTTCTATTTCATAACAGCACGCTTCAATTTCTTACAAAAATTTCAAAGTGGCTCTGCAGCAAGACGACGATCCCTGGCACATCCCAGGCAATGGTTCATTACAATTCTCATTAGGAAGGTCGACTCATGGAAGAAGACTCTGACCAATCAAATTTTGGGAAAATTGAACTTCATGCCGAGCATTGAAAGACATTGCCTTCAAATACTTGATAGTTATGGCTACTTCAGTGCCACTGGAGAGAGTTAATTCAACGGCCGGAAATATCATTACCGATAAAAGGGCGTCATTGAATCCGGACATGGCGGTGGGTTTGGTGTTTTTGAAAAAAAATTTTTAATTTATAAAAATGTGAATCGCTGATATACCCATATCCTGGATGGCACACTTGTCCCAAAATCATCCCAGTATCATGTTTGTCTCGGAAAGATATTATTAGGATAGTCCTGAAATAAAGGTGTTCTGCCAGAGATACATTTTTCAAACAATACATAAAACTTTTTGTAATATTGATTTTTTAACTAATTTTTGTAAATAGTTCATTCTGTAGGCCTGTTACACTTTTTCATACTTTAAAAATTTTTAACTTGAAGTTTTGTTGGCATGTTATCTTTTAGATTGAGTAACGTCATTCAAACTTGCCGATTCAGTGATATGGAGGAGGAAATTATACCGATTTTATCGATAAATGTCTTCAAATTTTTGATTTTTATTGATACGTCTTCTTACTGATATTCCCAGCCCTGATGAAATTAATTTAGACTCACAATCAGATCGTCAGTCTCACTTAAATCATGATTCACATTTGTCAGTATAAGCTCAAAGATTTTGATCAATTGTTTTGTTTAGGAGAATATAACGTTTTTTTCTATTACCGAAAAAACATTTTTTCAAGTCAATTTTATTTGAAACATTCACATATTTATTCATTATTTGTAAACAACACAGTTCAGGATATGTGTAGGGAATTTAACCATGTGACACGTTTTCTATATGAACCGTACATAAGAACGTCTATATAATGTTCTTCGTATTTTTAAACCCTGTGAGAGCGTGAAAGCTTATCATCTACAAATTGGGTCAATTCACGTCAGTTTTACAATCAAAATTTTAATTTTTTTGAAAATTTCTTCCCGATTGTCAGAAGCAAAAAAAAAACGATACGTATTGAAAATTTCTGAAATATGCATTAATTACTGTTTGATATGAGGAAAAACAAACAATTTTCGACACAACACAATAAAAAAACTATCGATCGTACAATTGTAGTTTTTTCTTATGTACTTGTCAACTATACAACATTTTGATTTATTGCTCGTATGAAATTGAATCTTGTTAATAAATACTTAGTTTTTATCAATTTAATTAACAAATAACAATATCTCAAAATGGACACTTTTGAATTATTTTTTCTTGCTATAATTTTTTAAGATAGTATACGTATGATTCAGAAAAAAATTCAAAGCTGTAAGTTGAAAACTTTCTGAAATATAAATTATAACAGCGATCGTTTCTGAGTCAGAATTTCTCAAATGGGCCACCCAAAAGTGATGTGAGTTTGATTTCAATCATTCATACATTTTTTTATAGGCTTTTATATGACTAAAACGAATTCTAAAGGATTTCGAAAACAGTTTTTTTGTCCAATGTTATGAACGAATGAAGTGATTCGTCGTTTTATTAAAAAAAATTCAATACGTTCGTTCCAATTATCCGATTTCTATGTTATAACTGGTGTTAGAATCCTAATTAACCACAGATTTTCCGTGATTTGTTCTATTTCAAGAATCTGTTTTTTATACCATTGTTTACGTATTTATTAATAACAAATCGATAAACAATGGTCTTCTACAGCTGCTATCGAGAGGGGAAAAAAACCGTTTATTCTTCAAAAATTTTTTATAGATATTCCGTTGAGAAAAAAAATGGATTGCAATTAGGAAAAAAGTTGTTTGTACTTTAAGCGTTGTTTTCAAAGGCGATTTTTGCACTACGGTCGAGTATGAAACAGAATCGAAAATTTTGAAATCTCGTTTCGTGAAAACTATTTCGATCTCTAATACACGAAAATATCATTACCAATAATCCAGCAAGTCAAATATTTACTGTATGTTTTTATATTCAAGTTATCTTTCCTACACCAATGTTTCCACTCAAAAAATTGTGTGAGCAATCGGTTTTTCAGCAATGTTTTATCTACAAGAATAGAGCTTATAATGCTCGCATTGAAAAGTGTCGAGCTTAGTAGTTTTTGTATGGATTAAAATATATCGTGTATGTCGGTGTAATTACGATCCCAGTAATCACCATTGTACAGCCAATCTTCTTGTCCAGTATACGGATTTACTGCATTCGAAAACCACCTTAAAAAAAATAATCATGATAATTTGCTCAAAACTCAACGATTTTTTGGAACCGCTGATTATTATATATTATATTATTACTTTTATTATTATTTTATTAATTATATTATATTATTACTAGGATATAAAAAGTTTCACTTTTTAAAACTTTGTGAAACTTTTATCTATGATCTTTGGGGCTAGAAACAGCTTAATAACTCATCTACTTGATGCTTCTTAAAAATAGTACAATGGCAGGACATAAGAAGTTTCACTTTGTGAAACTTCTTGGTCTGAGTTGACTGAGTCAGCGGAATGAAGTTTTTTTACCATATAGAGAGATAAGTGTACCTTGGCGTCCACTCAGCAGCTTTCTTCTGCTTTCTTGTTTTCCTTGTTTCGCGTTGTTTTTCTTCCAGCCTGATTTTTTCTACGGCCGCGCCTTCCAAGTCCCCTGTTTCTAATTTTCTTACGTCCGGCCTTAATCGAGAGTCAGTAGGACACAATGCGTTCTCAGTTCCTGTTTCGAGTTCGTTTAAGGACATCGCGAATTCAGTAAACTGGAAATACTGAAAGCACGGTTTACATGGATTGAGGGTGTTGCATGAAATTCCTCTGTTCCACACACTTTAGTTGATCATTAGCGTGATTCAAAATTTTATTGGCCTTGATCAACAAAAGTTTTAATCAATAATAAATTTTCGAAGTTTATGTAATTCTTATTTAAAAAATTACTTAAAAAAACTATATTTTCAACTATTTCCGAGTGAGTTGGGCTATATAAGAATTTTTTTTCATACAGAAACTTACATCAGCGCTATTAACAGGTCTTGGAGTCGCTTCCCACAATGTCACCGACCCCGGAACTTCTTCAATTGAAGGAAGATCGTCCATGTCGACTCCTTCATCAAAAGTATCCTGCGATATTTTAAAAAAATTTAGCGTCCATGCAAAACTTACTTTCTTCAAAGAAAAGATAAGTCAAAATCAGCAACGAGAAGTATAAATCATCATTTACTTCAGCTTCATTCGATCGATTTTTTTCATTTTCGTAAACCGTAGTTTTATTTTCTGTTTCATTCAGCATAGTCACCTGTTGCATGCTTTTGAATGCTCCAACTTTTAAACTGTGCAGCCTTGCCAATACTTTTTTGTGCCCAGGACTCCCTGATGGACTTTTGGCCTCTCGTCTTAGCCTCTCAACAGCTTCTTCAAAGGTGGAGTATTCACAAACTCGCAAACGTTCCGTCCATTTCCCATATAGGATTGACACTTTTCTTTTACTGAAATGACAACATTATTTAAATTTTCATTTGCCTATGGTAGTAGTGAAAAATTTGGGTATTTCTTTCAGCGTCTCAAAACAATATTATTGATGTGAGCGATTGTAGAATGAGATATGAAAAGGGTCCAACCCACATTTTCAAAAATTTTCATTTTTCTACATCTAGAATATAAAAAGAGATTTCTCGAGAGCTGCTAGGTTGCACTAAAATGCGTTTTCCGATGGAATATTCTTTGAATTCGTTGGATTGTTCTCAAGTTGTAATTTATTAAAGTAACGCTGAGCCTAACTCGAGGTTAAGTAGTATGAAATCAAATCACCCATCACTCATCACCCTTCAATTGTTCATTGTTCAGACTCACTTCGAATCACTAATGAAACCGTCAACTCGGTGAAGGTCCTTGTTATTGTACCCTGCACTTTTGAAGTTTAAAATAGCTCTTAAATCTGCGCCTCCATGTTGTTTTATTTCTATGGAACCCGATTGTTCCATCCAGATTTGGCCCACCAACACATTGTGGAGTATGCAATTCACGTTTTGCCAAGTGTAAGCTTCGTTCCATCTAAACAGTACCATGGGAGCGTTTTCTATCATTTATGGTTTCAATTTACTGAATAATTGAAATTGAACAATTTATAAACAAGAATAACGCGCTTTAAATTTCGTAATGTTTTTTGCAAAAAGTTAAAACTTACTTCGGCAGCTCAACAGTGACAGTTCCTTTTGGATGTATTTCTATAGATTTTCCCCAAAATTTTATCTTCGGTTGTATGCTCCCATGGAAGATAAAGTTCTCGTTGTCTGAGTGGAAGGCTGAGACCGGAGGATGATGCGATACTTGCTCGCATAATATTCTACAACATTACAGTAAATATCCTCAGGAAATGACGCCTTTATACGAACCAAACAAAAATCATCTCGCGTATTATGACATTTTTTGGTGCATATTAATGCGCTAGTATTGAATTTTTTCGTGCATTTTTTCGGTTGCTCTAATTATCAATATTTGATAATAATCAGGAAATATGGAACTCAAATTTTCATAAGGAGCAAAGATTACCGAAAATCATCTCTCTCCAATTCGTACGTTTCACCTAGTATGGGGTTAAATGGTTTTCCCAACCTTTCCCAATTGCATGCCAAAGCACTGACCGCGAACGCAGCAATGTACTATAATATTGTAACGAAAAAATATTAATTACACCTGCAAAAGATTTATGCATAAAAGATTCCATAAGAAATCACCCCTTAAACAACAATTTCTAGGGCAAAGTCAGATAAAATAGACCACTCCTACTTTTAAATTACTATAGCTCTTACTCATGGATTGATAATTTTTATTTCAATTAATTTTTTTAATTTTACTTTCATCATTTGAGGGGTTATAATTCAAAACCGGCTAACCCCATTTAGGTTCTTCTGAAAAATCTGATTATCTGGTTTTCTATCGATGTCTCCGAAGTTTTTAGACGTACACTGAACTTAAACCGATATCTTTTTTCTCGAGGTAAGACTAGACGCTTTTGTGGAGAAATTTTTGGGTGATTAAGATAAAGAAATGCAATAGTCAGCACCTAATAGGTTCATTGATGTCTGTAGCAGCTAAAACCACAGTATCGCACTAAGATTTTAATAATTCCTACAGTGTTTTTTGGTCATGAATAAACTTTGGGTTAGTATTTTTTAAATCTCCATAGTTTTCTGATCATAAAGATCAGAAAATTGACGATATCAAGCGCAAGTTGGATTCGAGTGACGTAGGCTGGAAGAGTCCAAGTCAAAAGATCTTTTAATGACAAACAGTTTGAACTTATCACATTTTGAAAACAAGGAAATTAAATCGTATGTTCCTCAAAATGTTTAATTTATAAGTATTGTAAAATGTATGTTATGAAAAATAAGAATATTGTTACTGTTTTATTATTAAAATATTCAGGGTTCATTGCAATACCAGCTTCAACCATTAGGTCGAAAGGTATTGTCTGTCGAATAAAAAGAAGACCTAATTAAAATGCTCCCATTTATACCAAAAAAGCATTACAAGTTTTACAATTTAATATAATAAATCACGTTTGTCACCATACAATTGCTAGTTTTCTCAATATACATTTTTTATAATTTACCAATTTAATAAACTTTCTGAATAATAACTGATCATGTTTTATTTACAGCTGATATAAAAGTATAATATGATAAATAAATCAAAATAAATATAATCGCATAACTAATTACCGTATAGACTAATTAAATAAATAATTTTTTTATTACAAGAATTACATAAAAATTTTTGTCAATTGCTTGTAGCATTCATTTAATACAATTGGTAGTATACTTAATGATTGCTCATTATGCGGAGATAAAAAACTTGTGGGATAGCTGGTTTTCCATTATCGGACCTGTGGGGTTAGCTGGTTCACAACTTTGGGAGCTTATATTCACTTTTCTAGTCAAGATTTTTACTTAAAAACTTCGTAGATATGTCATTTTGTTCTAAAAACTCATAAACGTAACATCAGTTTATCAAAAACAGTTACAGTTGTCAAATAGAAACGTTTTTTTGTCACCCTGTAAAAAATCAATATTGTAAGTAAGCCGGTTTGAATTATAACTCCTCATTTGTAAATAAATAACGCATTTCATGATAGTTGTTGATAAAAAAGCCTGTGTTGATCTTATTTTTACTCTAATGGAATTAGCTGAATGTGTATTAGAAATTAAAGACAGCGTTCAATCGATATATATTATAGGTAGTTTTAAATATGCAGTTTGGTAATTTTTGGACAAAGCACAGCTCAATATGTGCCACGACCTGAGAAAAGGTACCTAGGCGTGCAAAGCGGAGATTTTACAGAAGAACGAGAAGAAGAGGCGAGGACCGGATTAGAGTCATTAGACTATCCGATATTCCTCACCCTTTCTATTTATTACTACATTGTTGAGTGTAGTTCCGTGTGTTCGACCGTCTTCGGCATGAGTTGCAAGCACATCTCAAGGAAGTTGTACCTGATATACTTGTACCTGCAGTAGAATCATTAAGACGTGGGAGTTCAATATTATTGATTTTGCAGAGTCACATATATCTTTGAAATCTTTAGAATTCCAGTGAGGCTGAACCGGGCGGAACCAGCCTATTTGTTCCAGTCGAGCGCACCGAAGTTCGAACATCTCACAGATGTGGCCAGAGTGACTGTATGCATTTGAAGTGAGAGAATTTGTACCTTCGCCGAAACGTGCATTAAAACTGCTTATAGAATAGAAACTATTCCATAAAAATAGATTTTGACTCCATAATCTTGAAGAGCGACATTCATTTGATCAAAAATGATAATAATCTTAAAATCGATTTTTGCACGCCTAGGTACCTTTTCTCAGATCGCGACACATTTTTTTCTTCAAGCTTTACTCTGAATATAAAAAAAAAATTTTGGTCGTTTCACTCTTGAACTGATTGTTATAACTTTCCGTATTATCTGACTCTCCTGTAGAGTTTTCAAGTACGAAATTGCAAGGAAAGAAATGTTTGGTTGCAACAACCAAAGCATATAGTAATATGTAAGTAACCAAGAACAATAAAATTTTGGCAGTGATTATTTGCACTCATCGTGTCCATGTATTTTCCGTGTAATGTAAAAAAAAACACGGAATTACAAGGAGTGTAATAAGTAATAATAAGTTATCATAATTCGTGAACCAAACGAGATATCTATTTTCTAAATTTTTCTTGGAGGGATTTTTTTTTGTCCAGTTTACCACAAAAAAACAATCAGATTAGGTGGCTACAGGAACTAAAATATCGCCAAATTTTAGTACGGATTAGCAGAATTCCATGTATTTTTGAAACTCCACGAATTTTCAAAAACATTCGTGTATTTTTTGTGTGTACTAATTTTCTGTGTGTACTTTCCATGTACATTTCCTGTACTTCCATCTACTCCTTGTAATTTCTGTGTACTCCTTATACTTCCTTGTACTTTTTACATGTACACGGAAAAAACACGCACACGGCGAGTGCAAATAATGATTTTCTAAAATTTTTTGTCATAAAAACTAATATTTAATTGTCATAATCAGAGCTAACAAAACAATGGTTGTCATATGAAAAAATTTGATCGCTCTATATTTTGCTATATTCTTTGGTTACTGTAGCCAAACGTTTCAAATTAATCACTGATAGATCGAAATTTTCGATGAACATAAAATTAAGCTTATACCTGTAGTCTTTCAACGGCAGTTTGTTCCAAAGAAGCCTGCTTAAGTAACTTAGAATATTCCATATACTCCGTCACCCTTTGCAAAAAAGATAGCGGTTCGTTGAAATTGACAGGCATGCTGACCTTGCTCAAATCCTTGCTCAAGGACAGAACAGAACAAAAATTCACCTCAGAACGACCTTTAACTGGTAATGTTGTTCTAAAAAATTTGATAACCCAAAAAACCATCATATTCTAAGAGTCAATGTTTATCGAAGTTTCATACAACGGAAAAACATTTTTCACAAAGAATTTTCGAACCTGTGTTGCCTATTTTCTTTGGCCATCGTACGAATCCACAAAGTCTGGATACTTTTTTGCGGGATGTTTCACTGTTAAAACCTATTGAAGAGAACTGGGAAACTCAACGCAACAATCTCGCGAAAATAGAATCGTCTTTCGAGGTCATTGCAATTGTTCTTCTTGACTTTGGCAGATTGTAATCAATGCATGACTTGAAATTGAGGGTTTTCGATCCACTTTCACGATCAGCTGGAGGTAAGTGGACTATCAGTTATTTTATCGGACTTTAGGCAAGACGGAATGATAAGTACGAAAGCGAGCGGTTTCGTCCGAATGTTTTGCCTTTTCTCTCGGCGAAGGGTTGAAGCTGCTCACCCCACGATACCCGAGGGCACGTCAATAAATTCGAGCATGGTTACGAGGGTGTGAGCACGTTCTGTGAACAGGAACCCATGATTCGCTGACTTTTTGGAGCATGCGCAAATTTTTGAAGGCAGTTTGCAATGCTGATGACAAAATGAGTTGAAAATTGTACTGAATGATGTACATCAGGGACGGATCCAGAAAATCATTTCGGGAGATGTTTTCAGAATTTTGAAGTTAATGACCTTTTTTTTTAGAGAGATTTCTCGGAAATAAAAAATTAGGGTGACTTTTTTTTATATTTTTAGATTTGTTATTTGTTATTCAAAGGAAAATTTGATCACCAGAAATTATTGATTTTTTTTTGTTTTTTTAAAAACTTAAGGACACTCAAAATTTCGGGGGGGGGGGTTCCGGACCCCCCAGACCACTCCCCTGGATCCGTCCCTGATGTACATATCTACAGTAAGGGAATGATTGAGAATCAAAATATTACCATGAAGTGATTTGATGACTTGCTTCTAAAGTTTGGAATTCTCTAAAATTTAAAGTATGCATTTTTCAACTTCTAAAACGAATTCTAGAGGTTTGTAAAAACTCTGCATTAGGTTGATAAAGAATTGGTTTTTTACTGTCATGGTTTATTCAGAGAAGTAATAGTTTTGTGAATCAGGATACTGGATATTTTATTTTATGAATTCTGTATAAAAGAAACAATACTCTGAATATTCAAGTTTTGAAATTTTTCGTTTCAGACGATTCTGTGTATTTCTCTTTTCTACACAGAGAGAAATGTTTGATTGCAGCAACCATCTATTTAGTAAAATATGGACCAACCCAAGTTTTAGAAATGACAACCCAAATTTTGGATATAAGAACCAAAGTTTTCATTATGACTACTAAAATAATATTTTCATAACGAAAACTCAAGTTGACAAGAGAAAAACTTTAGTTCGTACTTATTATACTAAATGATTTAGTTGCTGAATCCAAACATTTCTTTCTGTGTAGGGTAACCGAGTTTGTAATTTTCATTTCTATGATAAAAAATTTTAGGGTTTAGTAATAAATAGTAAATTACGTAGATTTGTATTTCATGTAGAATATTTTCTTCAACAATTAACAGCATCTGTTTTTTTATAATGAGGGCCCGGAAAGCGAAATAGCGGGAGCGCTCAAACAAGTAAGTAAGGGAGGGGGCGTAACGCGAAGATCCGATCAAAAGGAAGACGAAAACGAAATATTTCAATAAACTTTTTTTATTTAACTCGCCATAACTTTTCATTGATTTATTCATACTGCGGCTATAATTATAATGTAATAAACATGAAATTATTATAAAGACTTCTTTGCTCTATAATAAAGAAAACTTGCAAATAAAAGTTTTGAAAATCTCGAGGTTTTGGTTAATCTGTAATATCATGGCTTATTGTTATTTGTACAATAAATAAATAATGTCAATGAGTTTTTCGGCACTTTGAGAGCATCGCTAAAGTAAGAAGAATCATGTGTCCGAATTTCATTTCATTCCAATGTCTAGTTCCAGAGTTATGGCGAGTTAAATGAAAAAAGTTTATTCAAATGTTTCGTTTTCGTCTCCCTTTTCATCGGATCTTCGCGTTACGCCCCCTCCCTTATTTACTGGGTCTAGCGCTCCCGCTGTTTGCTTTCAATTGAGCGCTCAATTGAGAAGGACTAAGAAAAAGATTTTTCATGTTTTAGGCGCTAAAATTGTGATTTTTACCGCCTATACGTAACGCCAAATCACGATTTTAGAGCCTTTAACATGAAAAATTATGTTCGCATATGTGAGCAATCGTCGATTTAGGCTCAGACGATTTTACGGCTCGGCTTCGCCTCGCCTTAAAAATTTCGTCTTCGCCAAAATCGACTTCTTGCTCACAAGTACGAAAATAGTTATTCGACATTTTTTAGGCCTAGAAGCCGTGCTGAAAAAAAATAAATCACTACTTCATAATTTGGATTTATAACATTGGATGCTCTAGAGCTTATAACTGGATGATCCTAATTTTTTCGAAATCAAGATTCTAGGTATTAGAATCATAGAGTCTTTACTTTAGAATTTGAAATTTAAGGATTCTAGACTAAAAAATTAAGAAGGAACATGTAGAAGAAAAATTCACAAGGAAAATTTAGTAGGAATCCCTTACGAAAAAACATTGCAGAATATTACAGAACATCACAGAACATTATATGATATTCTGCAGTGGTTAGTAGTTTGACGTAGTGTTCCATAATGTTCGATCGTGGTTCAGCGAGTAGATCGTGATGTTCGGTCGTGGTTGCTAAATGGTTCGCACTGTTTTGTTATGTTTGGTGGTGGTTTGCTAAGTGGTTCGCGGTGGTTGGTGATGTTCAGTTGTGGTATGTTGAGTGGTTTGTAGAGTTCGTAATTTTCGGTTATGTAATACGCGGTTATGTCGCGTGTAACCGCAGTCCTTCTCCTTTTCTCTTATTTCAATGAAGGTCATTGATCCAATATGATAAACTTTTTCTATGTTGATTTACTCTTAAGCGAGTGTACATTTTATTTTTTCATAATTTTTCATTCTAATGTATTACCCGACAACGTTTTTTTCAACTTTTTTGAAGTTTTTTTGATGGGGATAAATTTCTTTGTAAACATTTTTTTTTCAAGCTTCAATTTTATTCATGACTTTTCAATTCTTAAGCATGGTGGATTTAATTTCAAACAACTAGATTGATTTACTGATCAAGATAAAAAACTTTTTTGCTACATTAAGATATCGAGTTTCGAATGTTTTGAATGATCTTAATTATCATTATTGTCGGAGAAAAACGGATTCCCAGAGTTGGGAACGTAGGGTACGTAATTTCCAATAATGTTTGTTTCTGGTTCATGGGTTACTAAAACTTCCACTGTGGGCACGACTTCGAAACTTGGCTTTTGGCAAATGAAACTTCCGCAGCGATTCACGCAACATTTGCTTGTGCTTCTACAATCTTGATCCACGCTGCACGTAGAGCTGCATACCCATCTTTGGCGTCCGGGTCCTCCTGGCGTCGGGCAATTTCCAGCTTTTTTAACTATAAGAATAAATAAAAAAAACCTTGTATCTCAAATTTTTAAAATGATCTCAAATTTAAATGATATGCGTTTAAAAGGTTTGAAGAGTTTAGCTCAAAAGTCCACCAAACGGAAATTCAAAATGTCGTGCTGAGCATCTCATATTTGCATACTAAATACTTGAGACATAAAAAAGATCTTATTTTACAATACGACATTTATGTAGACAGTCATTTTTATCTCTCTGAATAAAAAACATTAATGACATTACATTTGGAGATAATCCAAATGTCGATATTCGGATTTTAATAATCTGACGAAGAATTATTAAAAAAAAAAATTTTGGTCACATGCAGGTAAAAAAAGTAAAAATTTCCTTTTTCATATTCTCATATGGCGAAGGGTGCCAAAAGTATCTTCAATTTGTACGGCCCTGGTCCCCAGAATCACAGAAATCCAAATAAGTGAAAAAAAGCCTCTGGCTTTTTTCTGTGTAATTG
Organism: Platygaster orseoliae; assembly: GCA_030522825.1. Taxonomy (NCBI): domain Eukaryota; kingdom Metazoa; phylum Arthropoda; class Insecta; order Hymenoptera; family Platygastridae; genus Platygaster; species Platygaster orseoliae. Next base: position 13,855 of record JAPYZL010171612.1, read on the forward strand.
TCGGGACTTACAAGTAAAATACACAGCGCAACACAAAAAACCGTTAAAAAAGTTAAAATACGAAAAATAGCGTTTTTTCCAACCAAGTTCAACCATGTGCAACCATTTTCAACCAAATTTGGTTGAACATGGTTGAACACGTTCCGCCAGGGTAGTATACAAGAAAAAAAACAAGTTGAATTATAAAAAAATATTAAAAACTGTCGGAGTTGTGGCCCTTTCCCGAAACGCGTTTTTTTTGCAGAGGTTTGCGGTGATCACTCTCCAAAGCGAACAGCTTAACTGAAACCAAAAAAGTAAAAAAATTCTTAAAGAAAAATATATTCTAGTGTACTTGAACGACTTTTTTTCATTCAAAAAATTCTTCGTTATAATTTTTTGGTCAAAAGTTTAAACACCTCGAAAGTCGATTTTTTTTTCATGCCTTTTTTATTGGAAAAAAATTTTTTTTGGAAACCTTCTCGTTCAAGTACACCACAATATATATATTTTTTTAAAATAATTTTCTTACTTTTTTGGTTTCTGTTAAGCTGTTCGGTTTGGAAAGTGGTCAAAATAATTATTGAAGTCAAAAGCGCTCGGCGGTTGATGTGATTTGCGGTCTTTTCTTGAACAACAACGTAGAAATCACGTTAAGCGCCGAGCGTTTTTGACTTCAACACATCGAATCTTTTATAAATTTTGAACCCGGTAGCATATCGCTAAAGAAAAAATTTACTCAAACACTTTTTAACATAAATGTCACAACATATTTTTAATAGTTAATTTAAAAGGTAAAATATCAGCCACCAAAGCTCGAAAAACAAAGTATTATATTCGGATGAAAAATCATAAACAATTAAAATGTTTACAAATTTCCCATTGCATATTTTACTACCTATATTGTTGAAACGAATGTTTTGAGCCCTTCAGCAAATCTCATTGCAATTATTTAGTATATAGATCTAAAATCAGGTTGTTATAAAAATGAAATACTATAATGATTGAAAAAATATTTACAGTTATAAGATCCATAAATAATTGCAATAACGTTTCCTGAAGGTTATAAAATATTTATCTTCAACAATGAGATATAGTGAAACATATGATGAAAACATTTGAAGGAAGTTTTGATTTTCTAACCCATTCAAAAGAAGTAGAAAAAAATGAATTGTCAGTATTCAAGAAATTCTATAATTGATTGTAAAAGATATTGTAAACAAAAAAATCCATTTCTGACATGCTGGACATTTATAAAAGAAATTTTGCATGTTAAAATTTTGCTCACCCAATCACTTGTAACTTTAAATGAGAAAATTCGGACGAAACAGAATTCTGATTTTGTAAGAATTCTTTTAAAATACTTGAAAAAATATTTTTAACATTTGCTTAAAAAATGCTTCATTGATTCAATTTAATCATGTAATAAATGAGTTTTTTTTTCAATTTGCTCATTAAAAATGTGATCACATCTAGAGTTTTAAAGTAAAGCGGGATTTAACTATTATCATTTTTTAAATTATGTATTCGAATAATCAAGCATAACAAATTGTGTTAATCCAACAATTTGTTAAAATTTAGTTTATTATGAAATATTCTTGACATTTTCTCGAGTTAATAATTAAACCAATATCCACAGATGTATGTTATTTGAATAGAAATATGAATAAACCAATGAAAACCTCAAAAAAACTCTGAATATGACCACATTTTTCATGAGCAAATTAAAAACTTTTATATAAGTAACGAACACATCGCTGTAAGTATATGTTTTTTTCTGAATTTATGAGTACGAAATGATTTCAGTTTGAATTTCCCGCGTTGCGCGGCACGAGCAAGCACACACAAGCATATTACCCTCAATCAATTCATTTTTTTGTGATTACTTTTTCGCCTTAATTACGGTATTTAAACAAATATTTTGGATAGTGAAATGGTATCAAAAGAAGAAGTAAGCTTTCATTTTTCTTTTGAGTATTCTGAGAAATTATTTCTTGCTACGGGGAAAATTTTATGATGATTTCAAAACCGTTCTTTTCGCGTCGTACGGAACGGTCGGGAGCGTTCCGGAACGTTCCCTCAAAACCGCCAGGGGATCGAACTGGGAATTATTATTTTGAAGCCGAATGAAGGAAGTATATACATATAAAAATACATGGTATACATTGTGTAAGTTTTGTGAATTCTTCATAAACAATTTTTTTTTCTTTGATACATGTACAGAGTAGTTTATTTTCAATAATTTGTTGTTCGTTTCAAATACCTCATCCGTTATAATCAACCCGCTTAGGCTCGGTTTTACTGATATCCCCGTCCCCTCCAGTCGTACTGATTTATACTAAAATTATAATTATTTTGGTTGTCATTAAAATATACAACTTTCGAGTTCCCAAGTCAATCGTAAAAATTTCTTCCCCTTATTCCAACTTTACTCACCGTTGTGAATTGGATTCCTCATCGTCACAGGAATGGTGCAAATAGAGCCTCCGCAGTGTGTCGAACAGCACTTTTCCCTCCCGAAACAATCCGTGTCGAGATTGCCTATTCGTTTACACAGCACAATGTAACATGATGCATGCATTAGCACGTATGTGCAAGAAAAAAGTATGTACAATATTTTGAGCAAATCCTCACAGGCAACGACGGTGGGCATGACCCATTTTTGTACTCCTGTACGTTAAAATCAGATTGCCCTTGCACAATCATTGCTAGCCCTATCACAAAGTTGAAAACGAGCGCAAATCTCATGAGATTTTCCATTTTATGAATTTTCAAGTAATCCTTCGTAAAGTCGTTTTTCAAGTACTGGAAATTTAGTTGGTCGAGGAAAAAAGTACCATCAATATAGATTGCACCTCGTGGCTCATCGGTCGTCGAAAATTTTCATCGTTCTTAACTTGGATCGACGAATCTATGCTTATTTCAGACACTGACAAATCGAAGGAGTGATTCGTCTTTATATACGCTCGCATTTTAATGGCTGTGACTCCCCTCTACTAAAGGTTAGATACTGTCGTGATTATTTGAAAAGTTATATCAATTGTTCGATTTTTTGCTTAGAACGGACTTGTGGGGAAGGGTTCAGAGTAAGAAGGGGTTAAGTGGTGAGGATAAATACAGTTTGAACTGCGGTTCATTGAGAGTCGTTTATTACAGTTTTCAAAACCAGGAATATTTTCCTAAAGAATTTCTGGAATACTAGGTGCATTTATTATTATTAACGAATTTCGAAAAAAAACTACTTTAAGTTTATTTTGTTTGATGATTTTGAGCAAAAATTTTTCCATGCATATTTATAAAGTCAAATATTATGAACAATGCATGAAGTGCCGAACATTTGATTTTTAGAACTTTGCGGACTTCTAAATCAAAGCGAAAGGCCGTCAACGCAATGTTGCAAGGATGAGTGGCTATTTTTAAACGATATGTCTTGCTCTTACTACTTGCTGGTCTGTTTTGCATACACAATAGGAAGAAGATTGAGAATGTATAATCTCATGGCTCTTTTTATGAATAGGAAACATTATACAATTGATTGAATAATTATTTTGCAAGAAAATCACGCATCTTTCCGATTCAATTGCATCCGTATTTTATTTGCTATATTAAAATATCATTATATTTAGAGCTCTAGTAATCACATTTTACTATATTAAAGTAATCAAACAAATTAATTATATAAACTAAATAAAATTAATAATTGAAACTAATCTCATTTTCTAAACAGTCCGTTCTGGACCGAACCGTTTGAAAATTTTAAAAGGTCTGGTCCAAGTTTTTACTTGACGAGCAGCGATGTTAAACCGCTCCATTGTAAGAAATTTTAATTATTGTTTTCGTAGAATTGTGTATTTGGAAAACTGATTTTGTAAGATATGATTTAGTCTTTGCACATAAAACTTCTTGTTTAAGTCAGTTCCCTTGCTTGAAAATCAACTGCAATTAATCAAACTCTAGAAATACTAAACCCAGATATGTGAGAGCACAAAATATGTTGATATTTGCAAGTTTGACTTATGGCATTGGCGTTCACAATGATTTCAACTTACTTTCTCAAAGTATACGACCTCCATTAAACATAGAATATTATGTTTCAAGTACAATTTATTTATTCGGTTATAACAAAGTTTATATTTCTATTTATATTCTGAGTTACACGGAAAAAATTTTTTGGCAAAAATTACCAAAAAATACAGGAATCGCTATACAATGGTGAAATTTTGTCACTTTTTCCCAAAAAATATAGTAATTTTTACCACATTTTGGGTAAGAAATCCTAAAATATGGTAAAAATTACTATACTTTTTGGGAAAAAGTGACAAAATTTCACCATTGTCCAGCGATTCCTGTATTGTTTGGTAATTTTTGCCAAAAAATTTTTTCCGTGTACGAGGGCTGAAAGTCAATAAATGCAATCGAGGGTGAATTTTGCTTCCCGAGCGTAGCGAGGGAACCACTCATTCAAGAGTTACATTTTTTTGACTGAAGCCAGAGTGATGCACATTATTTTTCACCATCCCTTCATTGAGTGGTCGATTTGTGAGCCTGTAAAGTGACTGCGCAATACAAACCCTTGAACTAGTCACAAATAGCAAAAATACATTTCTTGAGGATATTTCATGATCATCAATAGCAAACAAGTTTTCAAAAAAACATTTTTTTGGAGAAAAAAAAATTTTTTCGAAAAAAACATATTTATAGACCTCAGGCCTTAAAAATAGTTATTTGTGTACCGCGACGGCATAATGCTATTCCAAGGGCAAGGACGATATTTTTTTGTCGAAGGCGCCAGCCTCGGACAGGAAAACATCGTCCTTGTCCGAGGATAGCATTGGCGGCAAGGTTCACATAAGATTTTGTACGTAAACGGATGAAAACTCGCGTTTCCATCCGGCGGCGTACAAAGTACACTTTTAAGGCCTTTGGTCTATAAAATATAGTTCGCACCATGGACAGAAGTTTTTTTCTCACGAGTGTGAAGGTTGTAGGCCGAGGCGAAACCGAGTTATGTTAAGTTAAACAACATTAATTATATAATCAATCAAATAACATTAATTATCAGAAATAATGAGCACAAAATTCTTTGTCTCCGCGTGCTCGAACGCTCGCTTGAACGGCTGTAGAAACGCAACGCGCATAATAAATAAATTACCATCAACGCGGTATTTGTTAACCAATCTTTCTGAAAATTTCTAAGAAGTTGCCTCTTTCCCTACTGACCAACTTTGCCGATCGAAGTTTTTTTAAATCGAAACTTCCGTCGACTTTTTTTTCTCTCGGATAACGAAAAACATGGTTTTTTGTTTGTATTTAAATACTGTTTATTAAAAAAAAATTCTCGATCAATTTTTGCGATTCATACGCGTCGCTAAAGTCTCCTGATAGTCTAGTAGAAATAGACATAAAAAGTCGATGAAATCGAAAAAATTACAAACAATTTGAAACTTTCCCTATCATTTTCAAAATGACGTAAAAACTGCACATTTCATTTTGCTAGGCGATCCACGGTCCGGAAAATATTAAAAAATGACTTTTGTTAATAATGCTATATTGTTTTGAAAAAAAATACAAACATTTTGCAAACTTGGTATTAGCTCTACTGAATGATTATCTTTCTTTGGAAAACTTTGCAAAATGCGCATACATACGGAACATGCATTTTTATTAACAAAACAGTTTTTAGTTTATTAACATTTGAAAAAAATTGCAAACATTTTCGAAATGTGTCATTATCGTTTCATAGGCATCGTCTAAGCTCGTTAAAGTTTGTAAAATGCAAACTCCTACGGAACATAGTTTTTATATTATTAACGATATTTAATTTGTTTATAACGCGTTTTTTGCCAGAAAAAAATTGCAAACAATGAGTTCTTGATTCGCAAAAGTTTGTTGTGTCAAAACTAGATTTCATTGTGATTTGCAAAATGATCCGACCTCCGGAATATTGTTAATTAATATAGACTTGGCTCTGGGTGATCGATACCTTTTCTTTTATCGTATGAATATAAACAGAGCAATTCGATTTTTGGAATTTATCGATTTAGCTAAATGTTTGCAATTTTTTCCAAATGTTAATAAACAAAAATCTATTTTGTTAATAAAACTGCATGTTCCGTATGTATGCGCAAAATTGTGTCTTTCTATAAAAAAGTACTTTTTAGAAAATTTTATTAAAAAAATTTTTGTACAAAAATTTCTGCAAAAAAAAATTTTATACACAACTTTTTTTTATAAAGTTTTCATGAGGTAGCTTGGATGAAAAGTTTTTTATAAAAATTTTATAAGGTTTTCATGAGAGTCAAAAATACACAGGTTCTTAGTTAATCAACTCAAAAAATAATCACTCAAAAAAAAAACTCAACTAATAAAATTTTTTACAGAATTCAAAAGAGTAATCAGCATAATTAAAACGTACGACCGTTCATTATATTGTAAATGAGATAAAAATTATTGCAAACAGTATATCACATTTTTAGAATATATGTTTCGTATAAAAATAAGTGTCACGGTTTTCAATACATTCAAACTCAGAGGCGGGGAGAAGGTAATAATATGACGGCGGCTGGCGACATGCGCGAACTGAACCAAAACTCGTCCGTCTAACGAACATACCTTCTCTAATTATAACATGGTATATATGGTCTAATTGAGGCGCTCGATGCAATAAGGGGATGTGCGCAGGCTGAAGAGAATGTAACATATTCCCTTATTGCATCGAGCGCCTCAATTGTAAGCTTCACCCACGAGCCGTCTCCGTAGCCCGCTTTCCTCGATCCCTATTGTGGAACCAGCTCCTTAGGGGCTTACGGCTCTAACGTTCCCAATCCCAATCGCCACCAAGTCTCAAGCGCGAGGTGTCGTATAAAAAGTTTTACTTTAAAAATTTGGAAGAGTAGGGGGGAGTTAGAATTTCGTTAAAATGTAATAAATATGTAGTTCTTGTAAATAAAGGGTAATTTATTGACTAAAACATAAGAAAGTTCAAGACCTGAAGACGATAGAAAGTTTTGTTATACCCAGAGAAATTTGAAAAAAAAAAATCAAAAATACTGTAGCTTCTTTGACAATTGAAACGCTTTGCACTATGAGTATAAATAATCGTATTATAAATAAAGATACAAAATTCCTATAAAAGTGATAAAAAGTCATGCATCTACATGTATACAAAAATTACACAAAAATTGTTACATTTCACACATTATTCTCTGATCACCTAAGCATTAAGACAGTATAAATCTTTGTGTAACACAATCATGTATCAAAAAATTCTACATTTTATTGTCAAGGCGCGATTTTTCCATACTACATCAAACAAATTACTAACATTTGTATGCCGAAAAATATGCTTCAAATCTTACGTTACTATTCTTATTTGGGACGCTTAGTACTAATATGAGCTGCAGAAAATTTTTGAGCTAATACTACGTAGCGACGAGTACTGCTAACACGGAAAAGCCATATGTAGATCTACTAGAGTGAGAGAGACAGTCAGATCTGTATCGCTTTTTAGCTCAAAAATTGCCTACAACTCACCTTTGTACTCAGCGTATTATTTCAACGAAGGCGCTTAGAAAATGTACAATTTTGAGGGGAATATCTTTTATCAAAGTTACAAGAAAATTTTAATACCAATTTTTTTGTCCTATTGCCTACATGTATTACTTTCACATGTATTTGCTCAGAAATTCGAAACTCCATCATCTTTTTGGATATACGCAAGAAACTACTTTTTTATCCCCTCTTTCAGATCAACATTTATATATTCTGGAATACCATCTCCTTCATTATTATCATTTTTGGTATGCTCACTGTCTTGTACGTCATTATCTGAACCATTTTTTTTCTTTTCGGTTTCGACTAATTCTCGTACTGCGGATGAGTTAGTGTACTCGTTGGCAACGCAGGTTTGTGGTGGGGGGAGTGGCTGATTTTTGGAGGAATTAAGGTTGCTGTAACTATTTCGATGTGTGACAGCTCGGCTTTGGGAAAGGTCACAGTTTTCCAGCTCGGGAAATTCCACTCGCTCCACTGGAGTGCGCGGGGTTTTTACGTCTCTTTGTGTGCCATCGGAGTTGAAAGCTGCGAATACGAACAAGAAAATTTCACGTAAACAAGGTGCCTTTGTGAAAACAAAAGCCCACGCTCAAATGCTTCAATTTAAGTTTGAAAAGTATCTCAAAGGCTTTGAAGGTTTCGGCTTTTTACTAAAATTCTCGCATTTATTATCACAGCAGAGCAAAATTTTTTAATGAATTCATGCTCTGCTATCTTTCGAGTAAAATAAGGAAATTTAGAAAACATACTTGTGTCAGCATTATTCGTGAACTATTATGAACGATCAGTTGATTATTTATCAATTATTATTTTATTATAATATTATTATAATAATGATATTATATTATTATAATATCAGTTGAATCTTGAACATGATTTACGACAGAAATTTTGTTCATTCAAGTTAAAGATGGTCAGTGTATTTTTTCTTGCAAAACTTGACTCAGATATCACCAATAATTATTGTAGCTGAAAGATATTCATGTTTTTTTTCTATAGGACTGATCCTAGATTTTTTTCGAGGAAATCGATCAATTTTCTATTCATTTTTGTCCAAGTTAACTAAGATATTTCTAAAGTATTTGCTCCAGATTGGATAAAAAATCATCAGGGTATTTATCACGATTTTATCATATCTGTGACAGAATATAGGCATTTTTTTGGTTCAACATCATCAACAACATTTTCAACAAACTTTAAATAAGTTACTGGAAATAAATGTAAGTCGTTATGTACTTGAAATTAAGTGTCCTAAGACTTCTGCATGGCAGTTTGATTTTCGAGCATCGAACGTCAAAAAATGCTTACCATGAGTCGGGAGCCCTGAAGGTGGAAAGGATATATAGAAGTCTTTAGTTTTGTTGAAACTGCGAAGATCAAAGTCGCTATTGGTTGAAGAACGTGGCGAAGGAGTCGATCGTGGGAGAGAACATCGGTTCGTAAAAGGTTTTGGGGCTGGTGGAATTTGGTACATGGCGCCAATCTTCTCATCCCTCGCATTTTGAAGCTGTCGATAAAAGTTGATATAAATTTCGGCTTGAATAATATTGGTCTTAATTACAATTGCGCGTGTTTCACATTTTTTACTCTCACCCTTCTGTCATCCGGATCGGAATGTGTACCACTGTCGCCCAAACTCGTGCCGCTGCAGCCGCTGACAGTACTCATGTGACCAGATGATGACGAACCTGAATAATTGCGTCTTCAACTTTTGGTGCTTTTTCAGATAGTACCAAAAAAACTTTTGATCACGGTACAATGATGGAAAATGTTTTCAGTGATTGCTACTTTGTGAAAAAAAGAATAGTCGCCATAATAATACAGAAAAAAGCATTGTCCCAACGACATTTATAATTAGTGCAAACAAAAACGATGAATTGAATTACAAAATAGTTTCTTCTAATTGCAAAAAACTCACTCGACACGCTGTGAAGACTCAAACTGCTGACTGGCCGAAAATCAGAAACATTCACATTTGAAATATCGTTTTTACTTGTCGATGGCGTATCCTCGTTCGCAAGTGTCAAATCTTTCATAGATCCTGCGTCAAAAAATTTAAAGTAACTGAATTAATCATCCGTTTATTTTAGAAAAAACTAGAAAGAAAGCCTGTGTTTTAGTACGTTTTCTAAGTTTTCAAAAATAAATTTGCAATAGCGTACTAACAAACGAAACTGAAAATTTGAGAGGTGCGAAAAGTTGGTGTGAAAATCGAGAAATTCAAGGAATTATACAATACGAAAAATTTGAAACTGTAGCTGAGATCAGTCAAGATGCGTTGATGTTAAATAAATAATATTTTTCTAAGTTCGTGCCTATGTTTTTGCTAAAAAAACGACAAAAAAATCTCACCTTTTTTTCCTTTGCCAAAAAACTTTCGTATTCTATCAAAAGGCGTTGGCATTTTCGTCTCGTCCTTTATTTTTTTTTGTATTCTATCGTACTCTTCTCTCATAGAATTAAGTTGACGCTGTTTGTCTTTGAAGCTTTGTTGGACGTCATTTCGGTTTCTCCAAGTATCTACTAAACGTTCCACTTCAGAGATGGTGAAAACATTATTTTTAAAGTCGTTTATTATCTCTAGTAGTTCATCCTGAGGCACAGAGTTTTCACGTGATTTTGGGGGTTGGTGTTGCACTTTCTGGAGAAAGTTGTTGTTTCCGTGATTGATGACTTCCTCGCGAAATGGTGATGATAAAACGCTGTTCTGACGTGAGGTACTTGGCGCCCCAATTTCAGAAGACAGTGTGTTCACGTTGATAACATTGGACCCTGGTTTAATTAATGTTGAATGTTAATAACTTGAGGAATTTTATTAAAAAACTTAAAAAACAATATTTTTGAGGGGTAAAAATTATCAAAAAAAAAACTTGGGCGTGTGTCGTTGGACACTCGGTAGAAGTGGAACACCGCGTTATTTTGTTCACTTTCTGTAATTTTGTTCGCTTTCTGTAATCTGCAATAATGCAATGAATATAAATATGTCTATTTATAACAGCTGTCCTTGTTATCCATTAAAAAATTGAAAATCATGAAATAGATTTAAAATAGATTTAAGATTAGATAGATTTAGATAGATTTAAAATAGAAATGTTAATAAATTTGTTCGAATAAAATGTTTAAACAAAAGAATTTTACATAAACAATGTCAAATTCAAACTCAGCAACCTAAAAAAGTATGAAAAAGACATATATATATATATTGTGAAAATGAGGTTTTTGATAAATTTGTTTACATAGAATGTTTTAACAAAAAAATTCTACAAAAACAGTAGTAAATTCAAATTGAGCAACCCAAAAAAGTATGAAAAGGATATATATATTGTGAAAATGAGGTTCCTGATAAATTTGTTGAAATAGAATGTTTAAACGAAAAATTCTACAAAAACAGTAGTAATTTCAAACTCAGCAAGTTAAAAAACCATGAAATGGACATATATGTTGTTAAAATGAGGTTATTAATAAATTTGTTTAAATAGAATGTTTAAACAAAAAAATTCTACAAAAACAATGTCGAATGCTACTCAGCAACCTAAAAAACCACGGAATGGACATATATGTTGTGAAAATGAGTTTGTTAATTGATTTGTTTAAATAAATTGTTCAAACAAAAAAATTCTACGAAAACAATGTCAAATTCTAACTCATCAACCCAAAAAGCTATGAAATCGACATACATGTTGTGAAAATAAGATTGTTAGTAAATTTGTTTATATAAATTGTTTAAACAAAAAAATTTTACAAGAACAATATCAAATTCAAACTCATCAACCCAAAAAACCATGAAATCGACATATATGTTGTGGAAATAAGATTGTTAAAAAATTTGTTATAATATAATGTTTTAACAAAAACATTTTACAAAAACAATGTCAAATTGCAACTCAGCAACCTAAAAAATCATGAAATGTAAATGTATATTGTGAAAATTAAATTGTGTAAAAATTTGTCTAAATATAATGTTTAAACAAAAAAATTTTACAAAAAAAATGTCAAATTCAAACTTAGCAACCCAAAAAACCATGAAATAGACATACATATATGTTGTGAAAATAAGATTGTTAATCAATTTGTTTAGGCAGATTGTTGAAACAAAAAAATTTTACAAAAACAATGTCAAATTCAAACTCAGCAACCTAAAAAACCATGAAATCGACATATATGTTGTGAAAATAAGATTGTTAATAAATTTGTTTAAATAAATTTTTCAATGAAAAATATTTCATACAAACAATATCAAATTCAAACATTGCAACCTAAAAAACCACGAAATGGACATATATATATTGTGAAAATAAGATTGTTAATAAATGTTCAAAACAGATTGTTTAAACAAAAACATTTTACAAAAAAAATGTCAAATTGCAACTCAGCAACCTAAAGAACCATGAAATGTACATAAATATTGTAAAAATAAAATTGTTTAAATATTTGTTTTAATAATTTGCTTAAACAAAATAATTTCATAAAAACAATGTGAAATCCTTAATCAGCAACCCAAAAAAAAAACTTTGGAAAAAATTTTTAGAATAACAATTAACAAATCATCATTAATTTATTATGATATTTGTAAATGATCTCTATCGTCCAAACGCCAACTTTTCGCCAACTTG
>JAPYZL010171622.1:0-14052 GCA_030522825.1 Platygaster orseoliae
TTTTTTGATTTTGAGTTTTATAAAAAGTGGCAAAGGACTTTTCGACTCAGAAAAATATGAAAAAAATTTGGATAAAGTTCGGTCCGTCGTTTTTATCCCTACTCCTCGTAAGAGCGCGTTTATTTTTTAAATTTCAAACTTAATAACTTCTTTGTTTTTGAGTTTTGCAAAAAGTGGTAAAGGACTTTCCGACTCGAAATTGAAAAAGGAATTCAGGATTTTTTTTTATCGCTGACTTTGGGACACCCTGTATAGTATACAAAATGTTTCAAAGTGATTACATATATTTATGTTATAAAATATAGAATGTCTTACATTACATTCCAATTTATTTTGTAATGTACATTATCTATAATATATTTTTGATTTGTTATGAATTTTATCTTTACATTTAAAACATTAAACATTACATATTACATTTACCATATCGTGTAATATATAATATACTATGTGTGCATTATATCTTATATTTTTTTTATATCTTGTAAAAATACTTTTAAGGAAAATTGATAAAAACTTTGGAAGTTTTCAGTACTTTATTGAATATCTCAGAAATATATTCTCACCCGTGATTGTTAATTACTTATAGAAACAAAAAAAATCGATAGAGAAATAATAAAAAGAATGCCAACATTTATAAATGAACATGCTGAATATTATTTCTATGAATATAATAATACAATACATACAATTAATATAAGATATATGTGTATTATATCTTATATTTTTTCATATCTTGTAATAATAATCGTTAGAAAACCTCAGGCAAGATTTCAAATTATTCTTTCTAGTGAGAATGACTTTCAATGTCTGTGAGTTTATTCTGTAATAGTTGGACTGATGAAAGCGGAATGAATATGCGGTCGTTACAGAACTTTGACGCGGGCGCGCGAGTGGAAATTTTACCTATTGTCCCGGGGGAGTCAGGCTGGAAAATGCGGAAGATAATATTGTAATTTGTCAAGTGATAATAAGCAATTTCAAAACATCATGTTTATGGATAGCTATCACCCATCCGTGAGAAAAGCTCAGGAAAATGACGGCATTATGAGGAAAAGCCGGCAAGCGTTTTAATTCTTAGTTTGCGCTGCTGGTAATGAAATCGTTTACAAGAACGAAAATTCCGTTTCCGTTTCGCAATGATTTCCCTTCATTTTTTTTTTTCGTGATTCCGGTGAGACAAAGTCGACTCTTCGGAAGTGTGTAGTTGGCTCTTGATAATTTTATATTGTTAATAAGTTAATATATAGTGATTTTTTTTTACAGGAAATTGGGATTTCCAGCAAAACTTTTTAATTTTCAATTACGAGGAACTTTAAAAATTTTCTATTTATTCAGTTATCTGGCGAAAATCATGATCAAGAAAACTCCGTAAATTTATTCAGAAAAAATATTTCAGAAACTTTAGCAATGACGTTTTCGAATTATCCAGGTTTTCTTGAATGTTTATCACACTTTTTAAGCAACATTCAATTGTTTTAAAACAATTCGATTATAGTCAACTGTCAAAATTTATTTTTACATTTCTAACAAAAAAAACACAAAACAAAACAAAAAAATTCTGTTCATCACAGAATCTGGAAAAATTTGATATGATTTTCATTCAATTCTCCAAACAGCGAAACAATTTTCGTTTCAGATAACATCGACGATGAATTTCACAGTTTCAGAAGCTCTAACTATCTATCAACAAACCGTCAATTGTTCGAAAGAAAAAAGTTCCGCAGGTCATCCAGGGCTATGAAATTGAAATGATTCAGAGTCGATACCATCAATTTTTTCCAGACACCTAAAAAACTTCTCTGAATCTCTATATTATTATCGAGTATATTTATTCTACGAAATGCAAAAAAACAGAAAGTAAGTGCTGAACTAATAAACATTTATCGAAAAAAATTCAAAGTCAAAACCAAACTTTTCATCTTTGTCAAAGCTGCTTTACCTAAACATTATGTGTTCTCCGCTGCATTTACTTTTATTTCACGAAAACTCCATTAATTTACACTCATTTCCAACTCCTGCAGAGGGATGCCTATAATTTCCAGAAACCTGAATATTTCCTCCGGAACACAGTACTGAAATTACTTATGTTTATAACGCTAAAGTTCCACCGTTCCCGGGGAAAAAATTGAATGCGAGAATTACTCAGCGCAGTTAAAAAGCAGCCAGGAGAAGTTTTCACTTTTTCACCGCGGAATATAAGAGCACCGCGTTAATAACGTTTTATCCTGCTCTTCCGTTGGATGCTACCTCCAACCTTCCACCCATCTGCCCACCAATCCTTGTAAAAAATAGCTAGCTCAGCAATTTTGAGAAAAGTGAGCCGGTTGTTGCGGTTTTCACTTTCGGTCGGTACGAAAAATTGATGAGATGCTCTGCAATTCTTACTCTGTTATTTGCAGAAAGTGTAACGTATTCTTTTTTGCTAATTAATCTCGAAATGATGAAAGGAATTTCTGGAAAGCTACTCTCATCATGAAATTTGTGTAAAAATAGAGTAGAACTGAAAAACGAATGAATGAAATGGATGATTGGGTGATTCACTGATTGGGTGAAATGCATGAAGAGAGATTGGCAGGAAATTTTTCGTATTGACGCGGTATATTAAAATACGATAAATCCTGTTTGAATATAGACCATGATATGTAATTAAGGAATCAGCCGATTTTTCATGTCTCGATTGACGCTATCAAATTTTAAATTACTTTTTTAATTGAGTTTGAATTTTTTACAGTTTTAATGAAAGCGCAAGTTTCATCTATAGATTAATTGCACTAAAATTGTAACGTTCAGAGATGAAACAATGATTGGTTCAATGTTTTTTGTTCAAAAATGTCATTTTAAAATTTTTTAAGACGCACAAAACGTTTGCCGCCATTATAAAATGATTATAGATCTTCATTTCAATTTCGTTCATTTTTTTTTGACCCAAGTCTCTCAAATTTCACGAAGAAATACATTTTTATTGAATTACTGGAAGAGAGAAACTGGTATCATATATTCTTATACATGAACCAAGACCCTTAAAAATTTAGGGAAAATGAAAAAAAGACATTAAACGTAAATGAACCCTTATCTTTCTCTCAACGATAACTCAAACACTCAAAACAATTTTCATCCCTTATCGGCCACTACGAAATTCCACCATTATGTGAAAATTCAATATCATCATCATTGCGGCAATTCCAGAAAAAAAAAATGTGCACGAGCCATTGGTCATTGTGAGTCATTGCGAAAAGAGGCAACTTCCCGTGTCTCATTATCCTTTATTGCGAGAGAGGCGAGCGTCACGCGCATTTTATATAACGGAAAAATGCGCGAGGGGTTGGATCAAAGCGGCAGTCATTACTAATGCCCGGGGGAGGCTCTTACCGAAACCCCCGACAGGTTGGGCCACTTTAATTTCTCGTTCAGGACAAGTCAACCTTGCCATTAGGCGCCCACAGTGGTTGTTTAATTTCTTGAGAGCTAAACTTCATACAGACCAGACACGAAACCTTCCTTTCCTCATGGCGTGACCTTCTTTCCTGGAAATAGTGTCGAAGACACTTGTAAAATTTCCCAAATTCCCACGATTTATATCGATCAATTGATCATAATGAACTCTGAACTGTTAATGAAAACCTACTCTCTCGATAGAAATTAGCAGAAAAAAAAATACGACAGTTGATTCCAGGATCTTGCATTGCCAATCGACAAATTTTAATTGTTTGGTAAGGACTCGTCGAGGCTGTAACTCAGAGATTCGGACCCTAAGAAGGGAAATTGCAGCGCGGTAACAGTGAAGGACTAAATCGCGAAAAGGTCCGACCTGCTGACTGTGCGGTTCCTTTCACGTGCACCCGCAAGGAGACGGCAGCCACTTGGACGAATTACAATTCGGAAGCTCGATCTTACGACTTGCACCTACAAGCACTTTACGAGCTTCGAGTTAATGCCGTATAATGCGAGCCGCAATAAAAATAGGTCGCTCCTCAGCCGACGTGCTTTCAAGACCAAGGATCACCGCGCACCGAAGACCGAAGTTACTTTTTTTCCTGGCCCCTAAAAGCGTTTCACCTATTGAAAATCGGGATTCCGAGTGCGCTCTGCTTTTTGTCGGCTGGGAATTTGTGAAAATCTTGCGATTTTTCCTCGACTCGCGAAATTGTTAGAAACGAGCCTGCTTTCCGTGATGTGAATCTGCCGAGTTGGCGTATTTGTTTGTTTTTTGATTTTTTTACCAGAGATAAATGTAAAATTGATTGCAAGTCAGGAGCGTTGCAATGGAATTTTATATAGAGGTGGACTCAATCGTTAATTTAATTACTAATAATGGATTCAATAATATAAGTTTTGAAAGCTGGAAAATCAATTCGCAAGCTTTTACATAGCTTGCAACAAGCTATTATATATTAAACCATTAGTGTCCCATTTCTAACGTCTCTTGGTATTTTTTACTACTATTTATACAAATTACGAGTTATCATGTATTTCCATGGATGAATATAAATATATCTTGAATTTGATGCTTTCGAATTTGAAGGTTTGTAGATTTTTACTGTTTTCATATTTTTTAGAAAAAAAAATCTCCATACATGAAAGATATTCAATAGACTGCTCGTATATTTAAGGTTTTTTGTATGTGATAGTATATCATAATATTTTGAGAATGTTGTAGTTCTCTTTTTGTAGTAATAATGTAAATTTCTATGTCGATTTTGAGAATTCAACGATCTAAAATTTAAAATTATTGAATTTCCAGTATTTCAAGGAATAATTCAATTCACATTATTGCGAAATATATCTGGCACTAATAGAATTTTAGTCAATTCAGAGTTTTTCAATATTTTCATAGTAAGTAGAATCTACTTGTATTTTAGTATTATATCTGAAAAAAAAAAAATTTTATATCAGAAGTTTTAACGTTTTAGAGATTGCAAGTGATCTTAGTCTTCCGAAAAAATCATATCTTCAATGATTATGTGTATTTGATACATTTCAAGTAAATTTTGCATGTTTGATATTTTTGAGTATTCGTGCGATTTTGTAGGATTAGTTATATTCTTTACAGATTTCTAGTATTCGAAAAAACTTTTTCGTAGATCCCTAGAATTCATGATTTCAGAAAGTTTCAATATATAATCTATTTTACAGAAAACTGTACTCTCATTTATCTCGAGAATTTAACAGATTCTATGAACATCAATCTAATGAGTTTGTACTGAGTTTTGAATATTGTTAATTTTTTTTTAATACAAATTCATTCCATAGAAGGATAAAAAAATTTTAAAATTACTAAAAAATGCGAAAAAATTGCAATACACGCAGTGTTTAAAGCTGAAGATTCTTCAGAAACCCGTTTTTACCTAAAAGTTATAATTTTTTTTCATTCCTATAACATCAAACGCTAAAAATCTATAACGAAATCCATTAAAAACAACTACAAAAGATTAGATGCACACTTATCCAAACATTTGACGAATTGCTACAAAAAAAAATTTGTATTTTTCACAAGCAATGAGTGAAAATGAATAAACTTGCAATCTGCGCGATGAACTTGTGCAAGAATTTTCTACTCTTGAATTAATTAAAAACAATTCAGGTAGACTGTTCAAAATAGCCTAGAAGCGATTACTCCACGGAAAGAATATTCGGGAAAATGATGGTAGTGGAGCTTGAAATCGTAAAATCCGGCCGATTCTCGATGAGTCGCGACTGCCGAATATTGTCGGATTCAATAAGGAACCTAGGGAACCTGAATGCACCCGGTTCTTGAAAAGCGCTCGGATAAACCTTGCACCATTGATTCCTCACTCTCGATTTTCATATTACGCGCTCGCTGTTGAACGGCCATTGTTCGTTGCCGGCATTATTCTTGACTTATGTTGAGTTCGATCGATTTGTCGTATTGTACCACGTTTACGATTACGAATTTATCGCCAGATATTCGCTTAATAACTGCTGGGTTCGCCTGAATTTATGGATTCAGGAATTTCCAAGTTTTTAGGTATACCGAGGTTCTGACTTGAATTTATCGGAATGTTGGAGCAATATAGTAGAAATTTTCCAATCGTTGATGAAATATGTATTTATTGATTTTACAATTTTTCGTAAACATTTTATGCATGATATAACAATTTTTACTTATGAAACTATGATTATTGTAATAAGGTAATTCATAATTCGAAATTTTCTTCATTCTTATTTTTATGAATATTTACGTGTAAAAATTTTTATTTCATAATTAATAATTATATACTACTCTACTCTATTATGATTTCGAATAAAATTTGAAAAAAACACAATAATTTTTTACCATGACTTTTTGACAGATGTTTTTATTAAATTTTTATATCGAAATTTTGAAAGGAAAATATTAAAAATTCATTCGATAAAACGAATCTTCCAATTATTTATTTCATAACTTTTTTATCCAAATTCAAATCGTTTTTTTTTTAATTTCATATCTTTGATTTTCTGCGTATAGAATTTATTCATTTTTGATGATTTTAGAAAAAAGCATATCCAAAAAAATAGTGTAGAGATTGCAATTGAAAAAAACGTTAGTATTTAAATAATTATCTATATATATATATATATAAATGAAATGCTGTTCGTGTGTGACCTCATCACTCGCAAACTGTTAAACCGATTTTCCTATTTTTTTTTTATTTTGTTCCTTATACTCTGTAGAATGTTGTTAGAAAAAAAAATTTTAATAATTGTCGTTGAAGGTAGCGTAACCAGCATGCAACCAAAAGCATGTATATCACACACACACACACACGCACACACACACACACACACACACGCGCGCGCCACAAAATGACACAATCTCACAAAATATCACAATGTCACAGAATATCACAATGTGACAAAATATCACAATATCACAAAATATCACAATATTTACAAATATCAAAAATCTTAGAATGTCATAAAATATAACAAAATAAAAAAATACCACAATATTATTATAATATTACCTAAAATTGATTAATTGGAAGAAAATTCCTAATTATTCATGAATATGAAGAAAAGTGTTTTAATTCTTTGAAACGCTTAAATTAAACACTACAAGATTTAATTGCCTATCACAACATGTTTGCTGGTCTTCTTTCTTCTTTTACATCCTTTAAAAAATATTTGAATAATAATTTCTAAAGTTAATAAAACTGTATATTCTAAGTGAATTAAACTTTGTAAAAACACCAAATTTTCGTGTGAAACCCATCGTTCCAATTCTTCCTGTATTTTTAAACGATTTCCCATTTTTTCATCATACAATTACAACTTATCATGAATTATTATGATTTTCTTATATTTATATTTCACATTTTTAAGTTTTCATTGTCTATTTCCAAACTGTGCAGCGAAGCGCGCTGGGTTAGCTATCTTTTATATATAAAGATAGATAAAGATTATTGCGTGGTTGGGATCGAAATAGGAAATATATAGTCATATCATTATAAATAAAAATATGATGATTTATATAATAATTTTTTAATACAAAAGAAGTTTACAGCACGTGAACAACGCCCGATCTAATCCAAATAATTTACATAGATTCTCTGAAATATTCTATTCCTTTTTTTGATTTTTAATCCATCGCCTTTTTTTGTGTTTTTTCTTATTTAGCCTTTTTCGTTTTTTTATTTTTTGAATTCTTTTTGTCATTTTTTTTCCTCATTTATGCTTCGTTTATCTATTTAATATGGTTTATTTGACGTTTTTCCCATTTCTAATGGCCAGCCCCACTTATTGACTTCTTTTAAAAAATCTTCATGTGACATGGATCCCCAGTTTAAATCTAGGAGTGTATAAGTAATTGAACGAATACATATATACTCTTGAGTAACAAAATTTACTGGCACCTTAAGAAACCTATTTTCAATTTCTTAAAAATTTATCACTAATACCATTTTCACATATTTTAATGTATTTAAAGAATCGCATATTTCAGATTCTTGCCTTTTTTATGATTTTCCATCCTCGATATTATGATATGTAAAAAGAATTCAAAAAGTTTTTCATAAATTTCGTATACAGTGTAATGCTTTCATAGATGAATTTTTCGATAATTGTTAATCACGTACTGTCACTAAACGTCAAACTGATTCTTTTTTATTATGAATTTCGTATATAAGAACAAGTGATATCAGTAGTGAATTCTATTTTTTTTTTTCATTATTCGAAATACGTTTTTGTCGATATACCGAATGACATATTCGAAAATATTTCTTTCCAACATGAAATGGTAAACCCTTATCTTAACTGTTTTTTTTTATTAATTTCTAATCTATTTATATTATACACTATAGAAGTCTCCTTCCCGCTGCGTGCCCTAAACTCTATTAAGTTTTGTTCATAGTTTGTATTCTAAAATTATTACTATAAATAATATTCTATAATATTTATTATTTACTTTAAATAAAAATTGTAAATTTTATTATCTGAATTCTAATTTAAATAATTTATCTTTCATAACTTCACTTTAATATTTTCATAATTCTAATATATTTTTAATTAGAAATTTTGGAAATTCGAAATAAAAAGGCAATTAATTTTATCTTAAAAAATGAACTCCTGAAAAATTATTTTGAAAATATTTAGTTCAAAATATAGATTTTCAGAGATCAGAAAAAATTATAATTTTTGTTTGTATAATTATACGTTATACGAACCTCATCCCAGCCTAAAAGCTTTCTTTCTTTGTAGAATTTTTGTAAGCTGCGTGTTATGGATTTGGATAAATGAATTTATAATGTACAACTTTCTAAAAATCTCAAAATTATGTTCGCATCTCACTTCCAGTTTTTTGTATATATTACTCCGAAAAAGCGAGTACGATTTGCTCACGTATCTGACTTTTTTGTAAATTTTCTAATTTTAGTTGTATATTTCCAAACTGCGCAGCGAAGCGCGCCAGGTCAGCTAGTTAATCATAATTTTGAATAACAATATAATAATATATTATTAAAGTACCTATCAAATATTCACTAATATCAATATTTTCTATACATATTCCTTTTTTTTAAATTGATTTTAAAAACTCCGAAACCGCAATAAATCTTTGAACGTTGAAACATTCTAGAATCGAGAATTCGACATTGCTTATTGAGAAGATAAAGAGGAGGTATTTCGATAATGTAAATATATTTTTTCTTAATTCTGAAAACGAGATCTTCAAAATAACAAATAAATAATTTATCGGTTTAGAAAATAAGAATTAGAGATTCAACATTTGTTGTAGATATGCAGAATACGAAATACTTTCACTCAATCATCGAAAACTTAATTCAAAGCAAAAAATATAAGCCAAATTTTTCCAATGTAAGTTTTCCCCCCTCAAAAACGAGAAACATTTTTTAGATGTAACTATTTACTTGATTAATGATCATTTAAATCTAAAATCAAGAAGATCAAGTATTGTATTTTTGTATCAACTTTTTTTCCTGAAGGTTAAGAATTGTTCTTGAAATGACGAATCAGTAGTAACACAAGGTAATTTGATGAATGCCAGAAAAACAAGATAAAAGAATAATTTCATTTGAAAATCTTGTTAATATAATGAGAAACTCTTCATAAGAAATTACTATATTTGCATATAAACGTATGAATTTTCAGCAATATGAAATTATATTATGTATTATTACAGAACTAGATAAAATCACTGCAAATGAAATATTCATTTGTATGAAAAACTGAAATTGGAACATGATTATTTTTATTGCAAAAATCTTAAAAGATTGTGCAAAAAAAATCATAGTTATAAGTTTTTTTTATCACATCAGAATAAATTTTTATATATTTTCTGTCTTTCAAAAGCTGATTATTATTTATGAGATATGAGGGTAAAGTATAGTTTTATTTCTACGAAAATTGGATCATATTCAATTTGATCCCAAAAATCACAGCATCATCAAAAGAAATTTCTATATAATATATTTATATCAGTTCGCCGCATCAAAATCTAATGTCATGAACAATTTATATCCTTTTTATAACGATTCCCAACAAAAGTCAATTTTTCGTGAACAGACCAGTGCATAATTAAAGAAATTTCATAAATCCATACAACTTTTTTAGTACCATCTTCGTTTTCCTCATATATATATAATTTTCTAAATTCCCTGCGAACTCTATCACGGTTCATCAACTTCACTTTACACAACGCTCTTCGCCAAAAACACTTAAGCCAACGACCGAACAAGACAATTGAATTTTTAATACAATTTCAAACCCTACCAAAAAAGACTAATCAAGCGATAAAAACTCCGAATCTTTTTGTGGTTAACCGCGCCACAACTCACAAAATCGAATCCAACAAATCGCGCCACGAGAATTCCCGGGAAACTGGTATCACTGAGAAACAAAGTTTTTCTTCCCTTCTTTTTCTCTGATTGTCGCGATAACACTTTTTGGCGTAGATAAATGGCGTATTGCATTTTTCGGCGCCGGGGAAAATTCAATAACAACCTAGGATTCCTGAAAATCGACGGCAAGTTTTTCATAAGCGCGCCGGAGACAGGAAAATTATGGATCCTTCCGGGAAACTATCCGAGGCGCCGAGAAATCTCTGATTAAAGATTGATCCAGGAAGAAGAAGGAAGCCGGCAAAAACGAAAGTTCCCCGAGATCGACGAGAAAAACGCCGTCGGGGAAGTTTCGTAGTTGCCACGGAGTGGAAGAAAGTTGGGAGTGCCTAACTTCGGACGGCGTTTTGCGAGTGGAGATTCCTGGCCGTCCGGGCAGGGAATTTAATTTGCCCGAAAAAGCGCCACCTTAATTAGCAATTAATCGGCACATAAATTAGCCGCGATTTCACGTAGCACAATGTTTTACGCTTTTTTTGACGATGAAAAAACCGATTACTCTCGATACTTTGGATTTCTCTCGATCGTTCAAGTGTGAAAAGAATCATTGAATTGTTTCAAGAAATTTTTGAGGAGTTCATGGGTAAAGATGCGGAATTTTTTGCTTGTATTAAACAAACTTATTATTGTAGAAATATTATTTTCGTTTAGTTTTTTGTTCATTACCGATTTTTGTCGTAAAATTTAGTTTTTTCATTTTTTAGAACGCATAATTTACAAATAATAAACTTATCACAACAAAAACATTATTTCAAATACTTGTTATTATTATAACCATCAGGAGAAGTTATAAATCAAAAATCGTCCATTTTATTTTGAGTTTTACGTAAAAATAAACAAAAAATTGAATTTTCTTCAGAACTCAGTTTTTTGCAGAGTTTTTTTGGTCTCAAAATTTTTAACTTGAAACAATACACTTAGAATTCGAATCTGGCCAAAAACCAGGTAGCCAAATTTTTTTCTGAAATTACAATTTATTTCGCGAAAATCACTTACTTTCGAAAAGATAACATGATGCTTTTTGAATAATAGTGTAATTAAATCTCAGGTTAATTTCGAATTTTTGTGTATGTAATTTTAAATTCAAAATAAAGTCAAAGTATAATATTCATATGTGATTTTATCACCAAATATTTTGTTTTTTCTTCTTTACACGCATTCTACGTATTTTTCAGTTACATCAAATACGAAATACACTAGCTTAATTAATTAAATTATATTTTTACAAAAGAATTGAAGAGACACAAAATAACATGGAATGACAAAGCGCTGTACGAATATAATGAAAATTGTATAGCTTGTTTTTTTTGTTTCACAAGTCTACTCGTATACAGTAATAAAACCCTTAAAAATATTTCTGAAATATACAAAAGGGACGCGAAATTAAAATTTCATATAGATAAATGTGAAATTTATCGAAAATATCATGTTGTTTCTCCGGAAACAGTGATTTTAGTAAAAAAAATTATGTCTTCAAAAAAGAAAAATTTTGGCTACTTAGCAGTCAGCCAGATAATGGTTCTATGTATTTAGTTTATGTTTAAAAATGTTGAGACATATTAGAAATTGACAATATATTTTCAGTTACTAAATTTTAAAAAATGTTGCATTATTTGTTTATTGCTACCTCAATAACTTTCAACCACAATCTGTTTATTTTTAGTAAAGTTACGCTTGTTCAGAAAAAAAAATCCTTAAATAATAGTAAAAAACTGATTACGAACAAAGACAAATTGCAGACAATGAGCGAAAAAAATTTTCTATTCCCCAATTTCATAAATAAGTACTTATTCAAATATTTCGATTATTATTATTTGAGCCAGTTGAATTCAGCACAAATATTAGCTACATTCAGGTACACATAATGTACATTTTTCCTATTTTTCTTTTTCTGAAATAATTCATACAGAAATAAGATGGCAGGCAAAAATCATGATAGCCAAAGTTGACAAAAGTCTCTTTCAAAGCATTCCCAAGCATCTATATTTTTTGGCAAGATATCTAGTTCTCTCATCCACTAAAACCCAACGAAGGGTGACTTTCATCATTTTCGTTGCTGTCCCACTGCTTCAGTATAATGAGGGAATCTGCAGCTTCCATAATTTCCGGTTCCATTTACACGACGAGAGACCTCGAATAGAGCTTCATCGCTCGTGAAAACATATACACCGCCCAGTAGAATAAACCAGCAGAAAGACACGAAACACAAAGAATAGAATAGCGCGTTGCAGCGCAAAAATAGCGAATGAGGAGTGAGAATTGAAACGGCAAAAGCGACGAAGATTCAACGCTCTTGTTTTCCTTACTTGCAAAAAAAAGGCGAGGAAACAAAAAACGTGAAAATGCCAAACAAAGGGCTAGGAACAAAAATCCCGTCTCGAGCGCGAGAAAACGCGAATATTGTCTGCTCGTAGCTCCCGCTCCAGCGGCCATTTTTCGCATTAAGCTTTTTTGAACTGCTTGTCGACGTCGTTGGTAATTGGAATTAATAACCTTTCAATTTTCGTTGAAAAGCCACGAGCGCCGGAACAAAGGGTTTGTCGGGACCAAGTTAAGCTTCTTATACAAATCAGTGAGTGTAGTTTTCCCGACGTCAATGACGAAAGTCATAATAATAATGTTTGAAAAGCGTTCAACTAAGTTTCTACCTTTTTTTAAAGAACTTGATGCTGCTCAAGCCTTTTTGTTACGAATTGTGTATAATGCAGCGATGAATTGAGAGAAAGGTTCGTTTTTAACAAATGAATAAAAAGTTTGTAATGACAAAAGGAGTATTCATCTGATACAAAAAAAAAAAAAAAAAAATAAGAAGTAGTCGAAACGAGTAAAATACGTAGAGATCCTATTTCTATAGACTTTGATTTAACACAAGTGTTTACTTACAGTAAATAGATGTTGAGAACAAAAGAACATATTTTTAACTGTATTCATCTAATAATTCATTTGAGACAAACAAATGATTCTCCTGGTATAATTGGTGTCAATATAAAATTGAGTTCATTTATTTAAGTAATAAAAAGTATACTTTCTAGTTGCATTGACTGTATTTCTGGTTATTGTGACTATATACAAAGTTAAAGTTCTAGATGAAAATATTTTTTTATATAATTACGCAAAAAAAGAAAAAATACATATGAATCATTACATAAAAAAGTGAAAGGAAATTTTAACATCTTTTTCTCAAATTGACCTTACCTCATTTCAACGAAAAAATAAGCTGATGAAAAGATCGTGACATCATTCATAAACATGTACATACTAAAACCAAATTACAGTAAACTTTAGTTTATTCCAACGCTCGCTTATTCCGACGATCGTGTATTCTAACTCGTTTCTACTCGGTTATTCCAACTGGCAATGCCCCTCCACCTCTCACCACTTTCCCTGTGCGGCCTATCCCGCGTGACGTGAAATTGTGTGCGTCGTGCGTGCTCTGGACATAGCCAATGAGAGTTACTGACAAAGACATGCGGTAGAGGTGAGAGCCCCTCCAGAGTTGGAATAACCGAATGTTTACGTTTCGCGGTGGTTGAAATAAACGAAAGTTTACTGTATTTTTAAAAGGCTTAAGTGAGCTGAAATAAAAAAACCATTAAATACAGGGTGTCCCAAAGTCCGCGATAAAAAAAAAATCCTGAATTCCTTTTTCAATTTCGAGTCGAAAAGTCCCTTACCACTTTTTGCAAAACTCAAA